>VMDO01006422.1:0-100562 GCA_007922755.1 Pedetes capensis
GCTGGAAGCAGAAAACCAAAAGGGAAGAATATGCTCCGGGTTTCTCAAGCTTAAGGAAGTGAAGAAAAAATTCAAGCCTCGAGTGGAAGTAGTGAAAGTTTCTACAGGGAAAATATTAAATGATGCAGGAAACATCAAAAGAAGATGGGAAGAATACACAGAGTCATTATACAAGAAAGAATTGGTAGATGCCCAACCATTCGAAGAGGTTGCATATGAACAGGAACCAATGGTGTTGAAGGATGAAGTGGAAGCTGCCTTGAAAGAACTGGCAAAACACAGGGCTCCAGGAATTGATGGGGGTACCAATAGAGATGTTTCAACAAACAGATGCAGCATTGGAGGTGTTAACATGTTTATGCAATGGATTTGGAAAACAGCTACTTGGCCAACTGACTGGAAGAGATCCATATTTGTGCCTATTCCCAAAAAAGGGGATCCAACTGAACGTGCAAACTATCGGACAATATCATTAATATCACACACCTGCAAAATTCTACTAAAGATCATTCAGAAATGACTGTAGCAGTATATATACAGGGAATTATCGGAAAATCAAGCAGGATTCAGAAGAGGGTGGGGAACCAGGGACATCATTGCTGATGTCAGGTGGATATTAGCCAAAAGCAGAGAATATCAAAAAGATGTCTATCTTTGTTTTGTTGACTATGCAATAGCATTTAATTGTGTGGATGATAACAAATTATGGATAACACTTCGGAAAATGGGAATACCCGAACACCTAATTGTGCTCATGAGAAATCTGTGCATGAACCAGGAGGCAGTTGTTCGAATAGAACCAGGAAACACTGAGTGGTTTAAAGTTGAGAAAGATGTGCGTCAGGGCTATATACTTTCACCCTATCTCTTCAATTTATACGTTGAGCAAATAATCCGAGAAGCTGGACTTTATGAGGAAGAACACGGCATCAAGATTGGAAGAAGACTCATTAATAACCTGCATTATGCAGATGACACCACTTTGCTTGCTGAAAGTGAAGAGGATTTAGAACATTTCCTGAAGAAAATGAAAGATCACAGCCTTCAATATGGGTTACGACTAAACATCAACCAAACAAAAATCCTTATGACTGGGTCAGCACGCAATTTCACAATAAATGGAGAAAAGATTGAAGTTCTCCAAGATTTTGCTTTGCTTGGCTCTATAATCAACACCCATGGAAGTAGCAGTGAAGAAACCAAAAGACGCATTGCTCTAGGAAAAGCTGTAGCAAAAGATCTCTTTAGAGTATTGAAAAGCAAAGATGTCACATTGAAGACGGAGGTGCGTCTGACTCATGCCATGGTATTTTCAGTAGCATCATATGGTTGTGAAAGCTGGACATTGAACAAGAGAGACAGAAAAAGAATTGATGCTTTTGAATAATAGTGCTGGAAACGTCTATTGAATATACCATGGACTGCCAAAAGAACCAACAAATCTGTCCTAGAAGAGGTACAACCAGAGTGCTCCTTGGAAGCAAAAATGGCCAAACTGCGTCTTACATATTTCGGACATGTAGTCAGGAGAGAACAATCCCTGGAGAAGGACATCATGTTTGGAAGAGTGGCAGGTCAACGCAAAAGAGGAAGACCCTCCACCAGATGGATTGGCACAGTGTCTGCAACAATGGGCTTAAACATAAATAAGATGGTTTGCCTGGCACAGAATCGGCAAGTGTTTTGATCTGCTGTACATAGGGTCGCTATGAGTCGGACTCGACTCGACGGCACCTAACAACAACAACAACAACATTTTAACATCTTTGTATGGCCAGCAATAATTGTAACCATCTTGTAGGCCTAAAATTATGTGGCTATATCCTTCCATTCATATAAAGTAAAACATTGTTGAGTTCTGCATATTTTAAGGAAACTGAAAAGTAACCAAAAACTTTAGTCTAAAAGCACTGTATCACAGGTGAACAAATTATATCCCACTGTAGCAATATTGTATAAAAAGGATGCAGGATATTTGGCACTTTTCATCTTTTTCATGCCTTTATCACAAGCTAAGTGGAATTTACCAAATTTTACTTTTAATCGCCTTCCAAATATGAAGATGAGTGAACAAAGTCTAGTGTCTTTTGGACAAGACATCAATAATCTTTTTGTTTTATTCTTTTTGTGGCTTTACTAATATCTCTAGAGAAATCAAGACATGTACTTGAAATTCCACAAATAACTCAAGACCTAGCAAAGACACATGTGTTGCTGTGATTCAGTTTTCATTTGATGTACTGAAGGACGTATGATTGTTGATCAGATAGGGCAGAATCAATTCCATGTAATAAAGGATTAAAACTTATGATACAAAATTTTTGCCTTTGTCCACATGGTAGGTACAATATCTAAATCAGTAACTGTAACATTGTTCAGTTTCATGAAACCATGAAGATAATGATGGATTATATGTGTACACTCCTGTGATATGCCATATGCCAGAGCTAATTTGGTGTGTACTATTTTTAAATGAGCATTGGTGGTGTTTGAGCAAATGAAAAGGTGTATTGATTTAGAAGTACTCTTAATTTAACTTGTGGCAAGATTCAGTTTAGTAGGTGTTTTCCTATCCCCTTCTTTGCCATGCTCAATAAAATTTTTTTGACATATTATACAGTACACTGTGTTTTTTTATTTTATTTATTTATTTATTTATTTTGCGTTCCTAATCATTTTTATCCCACCAGCACAGCTGAACACAGCTATTTAGCCTTCTTTTTTGGTGATGTCTGCATCATGCTAACATTAATATTCTAATCATTCTTTTTTTCATTACTTGAACTCTTAGAGAACATGGCCACAAAATTTACAGTGTTACAAATTAAACTGGTACCATCTTGATAAAAAGTAAAACAGTTTATAGGTAGATGAAATTGAAGATGAAGTGTTATTGCTCATGCTTTCATGGAGCTTAAATTACATCATTTGGAGTAAAGAAACAAAGTTACTTAAGTGCTGCAAATGGTTACTATCTACTGCAGTTATTCATATTCTGCAAGATGTATGTTGTTGCTGTTGGTAGGTGCCCTTGAGTAGGGTCTGACTCATAGTGACCCTATGTACAACAGAAGGAAACACTCCCACACTGGGTGATGTACTCTTGTCAATGCTTCTCTGCTACTCATAGGGTATTCAATGACAGATTGTTTCAGGAATGGATTGCCAGATCCTTCTACCTAGCCTGCACCACCTGGTATTCTCAGGTGATCTCCCATTCAGGATTTACCAGGCCAACTCTACTTAGCTTCTGAGATCAAGTGGGATCAGATGTCTGGATGCTATGGATTCAGACATAAGATGTATAAGCAAGAGAAATATTAGCTATTTTTCCATTACTCAAAGTCTGTTTGAGGAATAAGAAAGCCACAACTAAAAGCAATAGGTGCTTGGTCACAAGTGAGACCAAAATTCAGAAGTCACACTGTTATCTGGGAGGTAGATAATTAAGAAAAGAAGCCTAATTTTTGAAGATAGGTGCAATTATAATAGTCACTAAAGAGAAACACAATTTATATGGGGTATAATTACAAAAATAAATTAAAACACGTACTTAGGGAAAGAGTTTGTATGAAGATGAGAATAAGCATCAAGAAAATAATAGAAGAAAAAGAAAGAAATGTCAGAAGAGTAATCAGTAAGTTTAATGACACTATATAAGATCTTTTTGCTTATATTCTAACCTCAAGTATTCTTTTCAAATGATGCTCCATGCTCACAAATAAGAGTGAGAGAAAATATGCATCTCATAGGTTTTCATACCTCAATCCTAAAAACATACTAGTTTGTAGAAATTTTCCAACAGCCTCACAGTTAAGGTTGATAGAGATCTTGTTGATTTGGAAGCAGAAAAATTCATCATTGATCTTGCCACTAGTAAGACAGAGATAGACTTTCCATGTTCCTAATTATTGGAATTATATTTGTTTCTTTTAAAATAGTTTAAAAGTTGCTTTCTAAATAACTTCAATAGTTTATCTTGCTCTAATATCACTGCAATGTATCACCTCAATTATATTGGGAAGAAGCCTTATTAGGCTGATCCAAGACAATGATAATGTACTGTTTATTTCAAAATGCTAGAAGGAAGGAATTTGAATTTATTTCAATAAAAATGATAAATGTTTGAAGAGACAGATATGTTTGACCTGATGAAAACATTATACAATGTACGCATGTATTGGTACATCACATGGTACCCAATAAATATGCATAACCTTTGTGTTTCTATGTATCAGTTAAAAATAAATCTAAATTTAAAAACAAGACTTGATCTGTAAAGCATGAATTATGAGGTTACTTTCTGTCCTAGACATTCTTTTGCTTGTTAAGGAATTCGCTTTTATTCATTTTCTCCTTATGACAAAGACATTTGTAAGACAATAAATAAGATTGAATGGTACAACCTATAAAACTTAAGAGTTGAATAAAGCTCAAACTAGAAATCTCAGCCTTTTACAATGTACTCTAAATAACTATACTTTAGACAAATAGAGTATTTTATTGAACAGAAATTGAACCCAAGTCAAATACTTGTCAGTTCAAGGGTAGACTATTAGCTTTTAAAACCTCTTTAATTTGTTAAGCTTAACTTGATTCAACTTTATGCTAACATATGGTAAAGGCCTAACTTGTTTTCATGTACTGTGCTTGGTTCTTTAAATATTAAATTGAAAAATAAACATTACTAAGGAATTTGTAAATAAGAGTGAGATAAACATGATTTGAAAAAGCCTTACACCTGGGTCAATATGTAACTTCATGATAAATGAGGAAAAGATTGAGGTTGTCCAAGATTTTGCTTTACTTGATTCTATAACTAATACCTGTGGAAGCAGCAGTCAAGAAATCAAAAGATGTATTGCATTGGGAAAACCTGTTGCAAAAGACATGTTTAAAGTGTTGAAAAGTAAAGATGTCATATTGAGACGAAAGTGCACCTGACTCATGCCATGGTATTTTTAGTCACATCATATGGTTGTGAAAGCTGGATATTGAATAAAGGAAATAGGAAAAGAATTGATACTTTTGAATTGTGGCGCTGGAGACAAATATTGAATATACCATAGACTGCCAAAAGAACCAACAGATCTGTCCTAGAAGTACAACCAGAGTGCTCCTTGGAAGCAAGGATGGCTACACTGTGTCTTACATATTTTGGACACGTAGTCAGGAGGGACCAATCCCTGGTGAAGGATATCATATTTGAGAGAGGAGTAGGTCAAGGAAAAAAGGAAAACCCTCAACTAGCTAGATTGACACAGTGTCTGCAACAATGGTTTTAAATGTAAAAAAGATCCTGTGCCTGGCACAGAATTGAAGAGTGTTTTGTTCGGTTGTATGTAGTGCTGCTATGAGTTGGACCTGACTAGATGGCACCTAACAACAACAACAATGTTGAAAATAGAGTTATTTTCAAAGTACAAAAAGATTATGGTTAATTCGGCTAGTAATGGGGGGGAAAGCCATCACAAAAAGGCATTAGTAATGGGCCTTCAAGACGTTTTCCAAATTGGAAAAAAAAAAAGGAAGGAAACATTTGGAAATATTTTTATAGACAGATTAGCATGAGAAGAGGAATGGAGAAATAAGTTTGTACTCATCTTGGGTAACAATGAGATTTGGTATGATTGGTGATCCTTCTAGCATTTTGAAATAATAGTACATTATCTAGCATTTTGAAATTCTTCTAGCATTTTGAAATAAACAGTACATTATCATTGTCTTGGATCAGCCTAATAAGGCTTCTTCCCAATATAATTGAGATGATACATTGCAGTGATATTAGAACAAGATAAACCTATAAGACCTAACAGAGGAAAATGATAAAAATTGCAAAAGGACTTATAAAATATATTGTTATCTGGCATGTGACAAAATACCTGAAGCAATCAATTTAATAGAAGGGAAAGTTTGTTTTGGCTTATGGTTTCAGAGGTTTGAGTCCATGGTTGCTTGGCCTTGTGGTTTTGGGAAGATGGCTGCACAGTATATCATGGCAGAAGCCCATAGTAGAAGAAGAATATTCTCCTCATGATGGCTGAGAAACACAGAGAGAGACAGGCAGCATCTAGATGTTCCATTATCCCCTTCAAGGCACCCCCCCACACCCCCGCCGCCAAGGACTTCACTTCTTTCCATTAGTCTTCACCTCTTCAAGGTCTATTACCTCCTGGTGGCACCAAGATTTCACCATGTGGCATCTTGGAGGATACTTTTCCTCACAATAGCACTTAGTAATTTAACATTTGTCTTTTTGAAAATGGAAATAAGTGAAGGATGGTGGTTGAAAAGGTTATCAGTTCAGATTTGTTCCTCAGAAGAGTAATTCTGGAAATAGTGTTAAAGAATTAATTGTGAGTCTCAACTAGGACAATAGACTGGATATAGAAGGAACATTGTAAGATGCATATATAACTAAATGTGGAATTTAATGACACAGGATTAGTGGTATACTACATTTGTAAAAGAAAATATTATTAACCAAACTATAAAATAAAGGAGCAGGGCATGGTTTTGAGAAGATTTTGAGCTTTATTTTGTGATAAATTCATATTTTATGTATAGAATACTCAGATTCATGACACTTTGTACTGAACTGTATAGTTTAAGAGAAAAATTAGGACTAGAGATTTAAATTTAGGAGTTACAAGAACATAGCAAATTATTTAAACCTTGGTGTTCGATGTTACTCCAAAAATATCTCTGATGCAGTAAGAATTTGGGGCATGGCAAAATCCTTAAAGGTAACATGATCTTTAAACCACAAACATGTCAAAAATTTTGTCAAATTCTTAAACTTCGCAGTGTGAGATTTTAAGGAATGAAGCAGAAAGTTGTAGAAAGTTGAGGATGTGTTGTTGTTGTTGTTCAGTGTTATTGGGTCAGTGTCCACTCATAGTTACCCTACATAGAACAGAAGAAACACTATTGCCAGTGCTTCTCTGTCATTCACAGAGTTTTCAATGGCAGATTGATTTTGGGGAGTGGTTTGCCAAGTCCTTCCCCCAAGCCTACAGCACTGGGTGTTCCCAGGCGGTCTCCCATCCAAGTACTAACCAGGTCTAACCCTGTTTAGCTTCTGAGATCTGATGACATTGGATGCTGCAGTGGTACAGCTGTGGGCTTTGAGAACATGAGGCCTTGGTAAACACTTAAGGTCTTAGTTAGGGACTAGCAAGCACCTGAAACCTCAGAAGTCTTGCTGTTTTTAGGTGCTGTCAAGTCGGTATCCGACTCATAGCGACCCTCTGTACAACAGGGGAAACACGATTGTCAGTACTTCTCTGCTGTTCATAGGGTTTTCAATGGCAGATTGATTTTTGGGAGGGAGTTGCCAGGTCCTAGTGATCAGATAAAGGAAAGGAATGTTTTAAAAATCTAAGAACTTGCCACCAATCAGCTTAAACTCAGATGGAATTTATGTGACGTAACTTTTACTCTATCTGCCCACCAGTATACACAGTAGAACCCATTTTTGATGCCCTTTGCAAAATAGTCTTACTAAATAAAGTGGTACCTTGACACTTAAACTGCTCCATGCACAAACACATCAGTCGTTGACCAGTATTTTCAAGAGAATCAAGTTTGCTGCTTGACCACTTGCTCTGTACTCGCCCATTGTACTAAAACCTCTGTGATATGCCACACTTGCCTGTGATGCTTCTGGGTGAAACAAAGGGGAAGCAACACTGTGCACATCAATTTCAAGCTGTGAAGACATCTCCTGGTGTTATATTCACAGTCTCAATTTTTAATACATATACCATAAGGTCCTAATGACACCTAAGAAATTTTCTAGTGCTAAAAGTGAAGAAAAGAGTATAACAGTAAGAACAATTGAATTTTAACAAAAGAACTTATTGCTAAGTATGTGAATGGCATCTGTGGGTCTAAAATATCCATTCAGTGTGGTCCTGGAAGCAATAAATAATATTTACATTACTTCTTATGGGAAAAAAGTGCTCAGCACTCAAATTGATTTCCACTCATCCAGGCTTCCAGATTGGATTATGGTCAAATGCCAAAGTACCACTGTATCTAGAGTAGAATAAAAAAATTCTAGGCTTATCAATTAAAAGGAAACAATAGAAACTGATTCATAAATCTCCCTGCTTTGGGGGTTATCAGACATTGATGTTAAAATAACTGTGATTAAGATGTTAAGAAAAATAGATGAAGTAGTGGTGACTTTCACCAGAGAGATAAAATCTATAAGCAAGAATATAATCAATATACCAGATTTAATAAATTCTATAGATAAAATTGCCTGCAGCCATACCACTGTAGTAAAAGATCCCATCAGATCTTGTAAGGTAAGCAAGGTTTTATATGTAGATATGGTTTTATATATAGATATATAGATATGGTTTTATATATAGGTATGTATGTTGTTGTGAGGTGACTTGAGTTGTGTCTGATTCACAGCGAGCCTCATAGGGTTTTCAATGGCTGACTGTTTTGGGATTGCTTCAGGAGTGGATTGCCACATACTGAAGCCCAAATCCCTCTCCCATTTTTACTGTGCTGGGAATTGAACTTGGGACCTCAGAAATTGCAGAGAGCACTCTGCCAACTGAGCTATATATATATAATCTCACTAATTATAGTAAATTGAAATGAACTAAAGATTATAATTAGATGATGATATGTCATGTTCTTTGGTGTATAAATTTGTGTAATCACTTTCAGAATTGGTAAAATTATACATATGCAGATAATATCTGCCAATTTTATCCCTATGTTTGTACCTTCAAAAACACATGGAAATATGCACTAAAAGACATGCACCAAAGTTCACAATCATACCATTTCCCCAAATGGCAACAAATGGCAAGGAAAGCCCCACAAATATCCATCACCAATAGAAAAGTTAAACCATTTTATTGTATACTCATAAAATATTACACAGCAATGAGAATGAATAAACTACTACGACATACATCAATGAAATAAAGTTCAAGTGGAACAGTAAAAACAAACAACGAGACAGAAACACTAGATACAATAGAACATGTATAAAAAGTAGATGTTCAAAATTTAAAAACAGGTAAAACTGATCCATGAAGACTAAAGTAAAGATATTAAGTACCTAGAATATATAAAGAACTCAGAAAATTACACACCAAAAAAGAAAATTATCCAATCAAACAATGAGCATATGAATTGAATATTTCCTAAAAGAAGAAATACAATGGCCAAAAAACATATGAAAAAAAAATGTTCAATACCCTTAGCCAGCAGGGAAATGGAAGTCAAAACTACATTGAATTTCCATCTCACTCTAGTTAGAATAGCTAGTATCAAAAAAAACAAATAAATGGAGGAAATGGGAAGCAGGGAATCCTTACACACTGCTGTGGAAATATAAGTTAGTGCAGCCACTAATCAATATACAGTTCTTCAACAAATTAAAAACAGAACTACCATATGACTTAGCTTTACTACTCCTGGCTATATACTTGAAGTAATCTAAATCAACATACAATAGAGATGCCTGCTTCTCTATGTTTATTGCAGTACTATTCACAATAGCCAAGATATGAAAGCAACCTAGGTGCCTATGAACAGATGACTAGATAAAGAAAATGTGGTATATACACACCTTGGGATTTTATTCTTCCATAAAGAAGGACAGAAATTATGGCCTTTGCGCAAAAATAGATGGATCTAGAAGCCATCATTTTAAGTGAAATAAGCCAGGCTCAGAAATATAAATATTATGTTTCTCTCATGTTTGGGCCCTAGTATTTAATAATAAATACTTTATAAAATACTTTTGGGGCTGGGATTTATCTCAGTTGGTAGAGTGCTGCACTGCAGTCTCTTAGGTCCGGAGTTCAATTCCCAGCACCGCAAAAATGGGAGAAGGGCCTGGCAATCCACCCCCAAGGCAATCCTGAAACAATCAGCCATTGAAAACCCTATGAGGGTCGCTATGAGTCGGGATACTGACTCGACAGCACCTAACAACAACAACAAAATACTTTAGTATATAAAAAAGATTTTAAGGGTTTATGTCTTATGGAAAAGCATGATCTTCTCTTTTTAGATCTTCATTTCAAATACATCCTTAAGTACTTTGGGAAAATGTGTTGGATTGTGCACCTATGCTTTAGGTGAGCAGCTGGGGTTTAGCTCAGTTGGCTCTCTGTGTGTTCTGAGGCCCTGGGTTCAACCCCCAGCACTGAAAAAAAAAAAAAAAAACGGAAGAAAGACCTGGCAGCCCACACCTAAGACAACTAATCATTGAAGATCTTATGAATAGTAGAGAAACACTGACATAGTGCCAGGTATAGCATAGTGTGGGAAGTGTTTGGTTCTGTTGTACATGGGGTCACTATGAATTGGACCCAACTCTATGGCACTTAACAACAACATGCTTTAGGATGTTATATTTGAATGAAACATTTTCTTAACCCATAAAAACCTTGCTTAATAAAGATTAACTGACTACTAAGATGTACAAGCAGATGTTCTTTGGAAGTTAGGATGGCTAGACTGCATCTGACAATTTTTGGACCTGTAGTCAGGAGGAATCAATTACTGGAGAAAGACATCATGTTTGGGAGAGTGGCAGGTCAATGAAAAACAGGGAAACCCTCAACTAGATGGATTGACACAGTGTCTGCAACAATGGGCTTAAATATAAATAAGATCATGTTTCTGGCACGGAATCCAGGAGTGTTTCATTCTATTGTACACAGAGTCCCTATGAGTTGGAGCCAACTTCACAGCACCTAACAACGACAAAAATGCCTACTAATTTGGGGGTGAGGTTGATGCCTGGGAAAGATGGATTTGGGCATAAAGTCAATATTAACATTTGAGAGAAGATCTTAATTCTAGTAGTTCCACTGAAAATGCCAGAGAAATTTGGAGAGTCATTAAAGCATGTTGTATGGAATTTATGTGGTTTGAGAATAGAGCCAGCAAGCTGTTGATTAGTCTCTGAATTGGACATTAGAAGTAGATACTTTCAGAGAATTTGTGAATAATTCTTGGTATTGTTAGCAAGGTATCATGGAAAGAAAATGTGAGACATATATAAAGTAATCTTAGTCTGGAAGCTCAGCTGAAACCTGCTCACCATAGGTGGCCCTGCTGGTATCTGAAATATTGTGGCAATAGCTTTCAGCATCACAGTAACATGCAAGCTCTACAGCAGGACAAGCTGATGGACACATGAGGGACAGACTAGGAAGAAGGACTCAGTAGCCCACTCCCAAAACAATTAGCCAGTGAAAACCCTATGAATAGCAAAGAAGCACTGTCAAATATAGTGCCAGAAAATGAGCCCTCCAGGTTGGAAGGCATTCACAAAATGACTGGGGAAAAGTTGCTTCCTCAAAGTAGAGTTGACCTTAGTAACAACAGTGAAGTAAAACCACTGGGACCTCCTTTTGTTGACGTGGCATGACTCAAAGTGAGAAGACATATAGTGTCTGCAAAAATGGGCTCAAACATAAAAAGACTGTGTGCAGGTACAGTGCTGGGTAGTGTTTCATTCTATTGTACATAGGGTCACTATGAATCAGATCCAACTGAACAGCACTCAACAACAACAACAATATAAAGCAATATTCTATTTAGTAAACAATGGGGCAGCACTGACACTGGTTTTTATCTAATCAAAGTCAGGGAACTTTGGAAGCTACTTCAGGTCCATTGCACATATGAGCTTAGTGTCATTCCAGAGCATCTTACATTTAAGCTCTGAGATCTGAGAGAATAAAAACTACTTCCAAGAAGCCCTTGGGATAAATTGCCTTCTCTGCCTTTACAGGGTTTTTCAGATAAATAGTTAATATTCTTTAAAAATTGAAATCTGACTCCACTGTGCTTTGGGTAAAGCTACTGTGGTTATCTTGGATCACAAAATATTGTTGTCTCTTTAAGTCTAAGTGAGTAATTTAATTTTGACCAATAAATATAATAGGTTTCTTCAGTCCAACTCTGCCCGTACTGGTAGAGCAGATTAATAAAGGTGAAAAGTGAGTCCTATAAGTGGTGCATTGATTCTTTTAGAAGCCATTGAGAAACTCTGACCACAGGGGAAATCATGGAGACAAGATTTGGCTGAGCTCTATGGCTCACTGGGGATAGACTTGTGGATATAGCACAGGAGGGCTGATAACTCCTGTCTTCTCCAGATTCTGGCAAAATGCTTCCAATTAAAACATTATGAATGGATTGTTTTTAATATTCACTCTGAAAGCAGAGTTTTGTTTGGGTAGAGTGGCTTAGCCGTAGAGAGATGGTGAGATGTAAGGATAATGGAGAGCATATAGTTTATTATGTCAGGTAGAAAGGCATGCAGTTTTACACCAAGTAAATTCTTTGTAAAGGATTGTAAAGCAGGGAGACACCAATATGTCAACATTATTTATCACGTGAAACTAACTTCTTTACAAACAGATACTCAATCAGGGTGGACTATAAGATCAGGTGAATTTTTCCTGATTTATCTAGAAAAAACTAGTGACTATAAAATTTCCAGTTCATGATCTTATCCCCTACACCCAATAATCTAAATGGATGCACAAATGTAGGGAACCAAACCAAAACACGAGACTTCTTTCAAAAAAGCTTAAAGCTCAACAATACCCAATATAGAAAGTAGCTATTAATATTTATTTTTCTTTTCATTCTTAGAGACTCAAACTAGGTATATGGGTATTTTACAACCTCATGCTTTTTCTTCCAAAAAACCTGCAGCACTAATTACTTGTTAATTAACAAGTATTTCATAGTTAAATTTGAGTTCTAAAATAATAATTACTATTAATATATTGCATTAATTTTATGAGAAGCCCCCGTGCATGCTCATTTTATTAACAGACAAACATGATTGTTACTTTGCTTGTATATTTTATTTGTTTTCATATAGGTTTGATTTCTCACTTTTTCCTATTGTATAAATCATGATTTATACATCATAGTGGGTGTACGGCACACTCATTTTATTAGCTACACTATAACTTCCACACCATTAAGTTTGGTCTTGGAAAGTTTTGTTCAATTATTTAATTATTTACTTAGGTTTTACATTTGGTATAAAATATTCTTCTAAAACAATTTCCTCAAGATACTTTGAATTTTGACTTGTATTTTAAAGTTCTTTTTAATCCTTAGATCTCAAATAACATATTCAAACGTCAAATGGCTATATTAACTGCTGAAATTTCATAACTTATATTAGTACCTAGTAAGAAATTGGAAGGGGCTGGGATTTAGCTCAGTGGGTAGAGCACTGTGCTGCAGTCTCTGAGGCCCCGAGTTCAATTCCCAGCACCACAAAAATGGGAGAAGGGCCTGGCAATCCACTCCCAAGGCAATCCCTAAGCACTCAGCCATTGAAAACCTATGAGGGTCGCTATGAGTCGGATACCGACTCGACGGCACCAAACAACAACAACAACAACAAGAAATTGGAAAATAACACTTTTATGAAATCAAGAGCTAAGAGAAGAGTCTGGCTTCACTCAGTAGGAATTTGATAGACTAGAATTGGAATTGCAGGCATATTTCATGAATTTATTTATAACATTTAACCAGAGTTTGTATTCTTCTTTTGTTTCTTTTTGTTTGTTTGTTTGTTTGTTTGTTTTAGACAGAATCTCATCCTATGCAGCTCAGTTTGGCCTAAAACTTGCTACTCACTTTGCAGACCATGCTGGCCTCAAACATGAGTTGATCTTCCTGCCTCAGCCTTTGAGTGCCAAGAATACAGGTGTGCACCAGCATATTCAGCTTAGAATTGGCATAACTTTTGACCCTTCTATTTATTGCAGGATGTTATATACATGTATCTGTCCACTAAAGCACTACTAGTTTACTGAGATCAATTTATAAAGGTTAAACATAGAAATTAAATTCTCCAACTCTTTTAACTTTTGGATTCTGGGATGATTCAAGTTATGAATTCAAGTTACCATGTTACTTTATCTATAAAATTTCTGAAATTTTGAAGAAAATTATCTGATCTTTTCTTCTATGAACTCTGTCAAATTTCACTGAGCATCCACTACCAAGGCCATAAAAGAGATTCTGAATCAAAGTCTGATTAAGAACTAAGAAAAAGAGAGTAATACTTCTACAATAGCAAGATGTTTTTTGATGGAAGCATTGTCTATTGAAAACAGAATATTGGACAGAAGGTTGGGAAGATAGATTAAGTCCAAAATGTGGGGATGCATTGAATGTTGGGCTAAGGAATTCACTTGGGGTGATAGTCAGTATTATCAGATTCTCCCTAAAATGATCCATAGTATCCTAACTGATATCTTTGCATCCAGGTTTATCTAGTATTTATCTACCTATCAGAACAAGATTGGTTTTCCAAACTGTAAATCTGCTCAAATCACTCTATTATATGCTTTTCTATAGTTTCTCATTTCCTTCAGGATAAGATCCAATCACCTGAGCCAAGCACACATGGCCATTCATGATCTGTCACCTGATATTTTCCACAATTCATTTCATTTATTACCTGCCTAACCTGCCAGCTTCTTAAAATTTCTTAAATAAAACCGTGTGTGAGAACAGAAAGATACCTTGATACCATTTTCACCAGTTCCTCATCTTTCTAAAGCAACTCATAGATGATCTTTCTTTAGTATGTCTACTTTCACAATGAGTCTGTAGTTTAGACACTTCTACTCTGCTGCCATGCTCTGGGATTTGGCTCAGTTGGTAGAGTGCCACTCCACACTTGCTTAAGCCTTGGGTTCAATCTCCAGCACTACAAAATGGGAGAAGGATGTGGCGATCCACTCCTGAAGCCATCCCAAAACAATCAGCCATTGAAAATTCTACAAATAGCAAAGAAGGACTGACATAGTGCTGGGCATGGCACAGTGTCAGGAACTGTATCATTCTGCTATACATAAGGTCTCTATGAGTAGGACCCAACTCAACAGCACCTAACAACCACTCTGCTGCCAAAGAAAATGGAACTTACTTCTGTTTCAACAATTACACTATTTTTAAATTGCCCACTTATTTAAGAGTTTCTACCAATAGACTGTGACCTCCTTGAAAGCAGAGATTTTCGCATCTCTCTTTATATGGAAAGCCTTCAATGGATTTTCAAATATCTGTTGAATACATGAGTGTATCAGCCAACGTGTGGGATGATTTGGGCTGTACTTTAGCAAAATGAATCTGGCAGGGTGAGAATAGGCTCAGAGAGATGGAAGAATACTGAAAGCAGGAAATCAGGAAGAAGCGAGGAAACCAATGCCACAAATACTTTGGTCTTATCAGTAACCACTAATTACTAGTGTCCTTAAAAAGACTCTTGTATGAACTATTGTTATTCATATAGATCCATCCATTATCTCTGGCTGAATTAGTACCAAATCCAATAGGTCCACTCTTCATCTGTCTCCTAAATTTCCAAAATGTGCTTGAATAGAGTAGGCATGGATTAGAAGTCAGATAGATCTGAATTTCTAAGATGACTCTGACATTCGGCCTTATTTACTGGTCTTAACCAACATATTAAAAAGTTCAGAGCACAAGCTGCTTCTGCAAAATGGCAATCAATTTCAACATGAAGAATGCTAAGGTACAAATTAGGTAAGCTTTACAATAATCTCCATATGCCCAATATTAAGAGTACTAAAAGTGGTATTTCTAAAATACAATTGAAGTCATGGTAGCCCCAGGCTTGAAATATTATAACAATTGCCTTTGACCTATAGACTGGCATCCAGACTTTCAAGTCCCTCCAAATACATTAAATCCCACCTTTCTTTTCAGTCTCATGCTTAAGGCATGATCTCTGACATAGCCCAGATAATGCCATAGATTTTTTGCAATGAGTTATACAAATTCATGCCTTTGTTTAACCATTCCTTTCACCAGGGGACTTTTTTCTTTCTTCTCTTGATGAATATTTTTCTCCAAGATAGTCCTAGGAATGGTTTTGAAAGGGGAGTTAATGTATGAATGGTTTATTAAAGGCAGTAATTTCCTCAAAGTATACATTATTAGGTGTTTTAAGTTGTTGCTCCTATGTTTTAGTAAATATTCTAATGAAATCTATATGAAACCTGATGTACAGTTCATAATTTGCTAGGTGCCTAGGGTTATAAAATGTTATCAAGACACAATAGTCCCCTCCAACCCAACCAATGGTGATCCAGTTGAAATACATTAATTCATTGTGTATAAATTGCCCCAAGGTTTAAGTAAACATTCAACTGAAATTTATGTTAAGCTTCTATATGTTGTTGTTGTTGTTGTTAGGTGCCACTGAGTTGGTGTCTGACTCACAGTGACCCTATGTACAACAAATGAAACACTATTGTCAGTGCTTCTCTGCCATTCATAGGGTTTTCAATGGCTGATTGTTTTTTGGGGGAGTAGGTTGCCTGGTCCTTCTCCTACACCTATAGCACCTGGTGTTTCTAGGCAGTCTCCCATCAAAGCACTAGCCAGGCCTGACCCTACTTAGCTTCTGAGATCTGATGGGATCGGATGCCACAGTGGCTACAGGCTTAAGCTTCTATATAGCATATAAAATACTAGGTATTGGGACTTTCAGGGGTGATCAGGAGAGTGTTGAGGACACTCTCCTCAACAGTTTTCATTTGGTTAGTAGAGAAAAGTTCAGCTAAGTAAGCTGAACTAAACTTCTACTTTGGGGGAAGGACTTGGCAATTCCCTCCCAAAGCAATCCCTGAACAATCAGCCATTGAAACCCCTATGAATGTTGCTATGAGTCAGACCTGAATCAACAGCACCTACCAACAACAACCCACAATTTCTACTTAAAGGGAATGGAGGAAGATTTTCTAAAGGTTTGTAATTTCTCCTTTACATTGAAGTAAAATAGAAATGATGTTTGTTGTGCTCCAAGATTATAAGCCAAGGAAAAGATATTTGCTATCCCAGGACTAGACTCTCCGGAGAGACAGAAGAAACAGCATTCCCTCTAAAGTAATATCAATAATAACACTGAGAATTCCATGCAGATTTCTTTGTCCCATTCCACTGGAAGTCAGTGGCTAGTCTGAAGCCTAGAGTTTCAGAATCTTATTTCTAATACTTGAGGATTTCTCAGCCATGAAAATTGAGTCAATGTTCAGAGTACAGATTCCTAAACTCAACCAAAGGATACTTAGGTAATCCTGGCAGGGGAAAAAATGAAAGGAAAGGAAAGAAAAAGAAAGAAAAAGAAAGGAAAGGAAAAGAAAGAAAAAGAAAGGAAAGGAAAGAAAAAGAAAGGAAGGACAGGAAAGGAAAAAGGAAAGGAAGGGAAAGGAAGGGAATGTAGGTAGTTTTTAAATGAAAATAAGTTCCTTAGAATCAGGTAACTAGGATGGTTTGTCCAGCTTCTCACCAAGTTAAAGAGTAGTAACTGGCCTGAGGCTGTTTGGGAAAAAATAAATAAAACTTTGCAATTCTAATAAATAATGAAAATACCTCCCTGGAGTTTTTGAGCTCATTCTTAAATTTAACTATTTTGAATTTAAGCATTTTGGACTTTTAACTACCTTTAGGGAAATTATTATATTATGGATAACACTAAGAAATAATAGATGCTTTCTAAATATTTTAGAAATCTCAGAAACTAATTCTGGTGGGGAGAGTACTCATTAGTTACTATTTCCATCAAATCAAGCCACTGTTACATTGGTCTCCATGCACCAGATGGTTGAAACTGGTAGATTCTGAGATAAGTTGAGCCAGATCATTAGTGTTTAGGACAAGAATGAAGAAAAGCATGTGCTATTCCTTTTTTTCCAGTTGTTAGGAAAGATATTCTTCAGATACTTTACTGTATTTTCTCTGTGGAAATGTTTTTCAACTATGACTGCATTTTAGAATTGCCTGGAGAGTGTATAAAAGACTTTAATAGTGAAGTCTTCTCACTCCTAGAAAATCTGGATTGGGAATAGATATTCTGACAGAGGTAACTAGGGTTAAAAATTCCTGCTCTATGGGGTGTGACTTAAATATGTTTTTCAGATGAAACTTGTTTTACCTATGAAGAACTCATGGTGATAGTCAAAGGTCATGTTTCTAGATCTGTGTTACATTGACTCAGAGTCCCATGTCCTTACAGGATTAAATCACTGCTCAAGTCCATGTGTCAACTTTCACTTACAGAGACTGGAAAATTAGGATTACACCAGAAAAAAATCCCACTGCTGCTGTTCAACTCCACCTGCATTGATTCCTATCCTTGAATAATATATTAGTCTCCAGTCTTTCTGAATCTGGGTTCTGGAAGTGTGTGAATTCTCCTTGAATCTATTGACTGTAGTTCATGAGCTAGATATAAAGGAAAATTATCTTCTTCAGTGTTAGCTGCTGAATTGCGTACCCCCAAAGGAATGGACCTGATTGGACAGCACCTAACAAAAACAACAACAACAAAATTCCTATCTTGAAGTCCTAATTCTCAGTAGCTCAGGAAGCAATTGCATTTTAATGTAATTACTTTAAAGAAGTAAGTAATTAAATTACACCGAGATCCTCAGTGTGGGCCATTATCTGATGACTGGTATCCTAATAAGAGAAAATGTGGGCACAGACAGGTACCAAAGTAAGATGATATCAAGACACCGGAAGAAGGCATCCATGTACAAGTAAGAAAGAGGCATCCAAAGAAACCAACTGACACATTAATCTCAGACTTCTAGCCTACAGAACTGTGAGAAAATGAATGTCTATTGTTTAAACCACTCCAGTCTATAATAGCTTATAGGGAAATCCTACCAATTATATAATTGTTTACTCAGAAAAGTCTGGCAGTAGACATCACTTATGGGACACCGTTTTCTCAGTAAATATATCCACATCTGTTGTTTGGGAATTAACCATTTCTCCATTCTTAACCAAGTAGCTTGACCTGACTCCACTGCACACTCCAGGAAGAACCTGTGACTTTTGCAATCATAGCTCATTCTGTATATTGACACGGGTGTTTAAAAATGGCCAGAGCCAATCATGTGCAGTGCGATGTTTTCTTTAAAGCTTTAGGTTAGAAAAAATTCCTTTTCCCATGCACTTTTAGAAAATGGCATTCTTTTTTCCTGGGCTTTCTAGAATTCTGGATGTCCCTGATGTTCTTTTGTTATCATAAAGAAAAGTTTGACTGAGTAAGGGGACAGTAGGCAATCAATGCAGAAATACAAAAGGGAAAATGGAATCCTAGTTCCTGTCTTTTAAAGCCTTGAGGAAGCCTTACTTGTTTTGGAATATTCACTCTTGCAAACATAAATTACCCTTACTGGCTAAGCCAGATTGAATTGAGATTTCTTTTCTTCATTTATACTGAGCCCCATACAGTATATGATGTTAAGTAGAAGATTCTAGATCATACTCTCAGATAATCAACCAATGTTGTTGTGTATTATGATTACACCAAATCCACTCTTTACTGTGGACCCCAACCTTCTATATTGTCAGAGACTTCCCAACTTCTTAGATTCCATATCTTATTACTCTCATCCAGGTCTACTGTGCCTCAAACATGCTGGTCTTCCTAATAGGACCAAATTAATGTCTGCCCCAGGACCATTGCAGTGCTCTCCTAACAGCCAGGGTGCTCTTCCTCCAGATCATCAAATGGTCTGCTCATGTCCTCCATTCATTCAAAGTCTCTGCTATGAGAGCAAGAATTGCTCCAATTCTTTTGCCACTCTCTCCCAAGTATTTAGTGAGCATTCAGTAACATACTTGAGATGAGTGAGCAACATAAAAATATTCTTCTTTATATGATCATGAAGATCTGTCAGACATTTTCCAGCAAAAAAAAAAAAAATGACTTACACTGTATGTATTTCTGTGTGTGTATGAGGGTATGTGAAAAGAGAGCTGACAGTGTGGGTATTTAGAAAACTGGCATGCTCTTTGTAAATGTTTTAAGGTCCTCAAGTGAGTCAGAATAGATTGTCAGTGCTGACAAGAAGTACTCCTTGGAGTTTGCAAGTCCATAGGGTTCAAGTAATGCATGGTCATCTGAATCTAACCAGACCTCCTCAAGCCAATTTTTACTATTGCCATCATTAGCAGCAAATCTTCTCTTATTTAGGCTGCAGAGCTTGTGATACTGAGTTCAACTTATGCTGTAGTTAAGCAGTCTTCATGATTGGATTTTGAACATGATTTTTGGCCTGGTTAGTCTGTAGCTGAGAATGAGAATAAAGCCTTTTATGGCTTCCTGGCCTTCTGAGTATAACTTAAACTCAGAACTCCAAACTTTTAGCTTGTAGTTTTCTTTCTTTAAATTCAGGTAAAAGCACATGTCTTCGGTTCTATATTTTCCTGGAACAGTCTATAACAGAAATTTCTTGAAATACTAAAGGGTTTGTTTATTTATTAATTTTGTTATTTTGTTATTGTTTATTTGTAGTACTTGGGGATTCAACTTGGGACCTCACACATACTTTTCAAGTGCTCTACCACTGGGCTGCATCCTCAGACTATTTTTAAATTTTTTATCTTGAGACAGGGCCTTGCTAAGTTGCACAAGCTACTTCTGGCCTCAAATCTGCAATTTTCCTGCCTCTGCCTCTTGAGTCATTGGGATTACAGGCATTAGTTTCTTAATAGACACTTCTTTCCAAGTGATAGTCTACAAGAACAATTTTAGAAAGCATCCTGATATGTGCTTTGGATCACCATCATCCTACTTTCTAGTAACATCTGATGCTCATGTCCTTGAAATTCAAGCAGGTAAGATAATCAGTACCAGATCCCTTGTTGATGTGCTTGTATTGACTACCTTTGGATGGGGTGTAACCTTATGTATAACCCACTGGATTTCAACTTCAGTAAACCAAAAATACTTTAAATATTTTAATCAGGAGAGGATTTAATAAGGAAAACATGTGCTTATTAAAGCATTGGAGGGTTGAAGACAGATCTGGCCAGTATCCCCAATAAGGACCCCTAAACACAATCACTGAACTGGTGCACTGTGGGAGTATCTGCTTCTGCCACATTCTATTTCCCTTGTGCTACCCCAGAGTGATGTTCCTCTAATGTAATATAACCACTCTATGACAAAGTTCAAAGGATTTAACTGACTTCCTTTGCTCTTGAAATGAAAACAAAATCTTTAACGTAGACTTTAAGGCCCTGTGTAGAGCAGATCCTGCCCACTTCTGCTAACTTTCTTCACACAGTGTTTGCCCTAGTTTCCTGCATGCTGGCCACACCATTTCTCTTGATTCATTTTCCTTCCCCATTCCCTCTGCCAGGAGCCTTAGTAAATTGTGGTAGATATGATGGATTGACTGGTACATCATCTATCTCGCTAATTTTTTATTTGTTGTTTTCACTTGGTTATTGATGGCAAGGACAAAATCTTTCTTTTCCCAGTTCTCTCATAGTTAGGCTTTATTGTATGGTTTGAGGCCAAAGTAGTTAAGTCTAATACATAATGTTTATAAGTAGAAGGGAAGTGAAAGCTGTTTACTGGCTGCTCAGGTGCTTCATCTGGTAAATTAAAAGGTATGAGAATTTTGCTTATTTCATTAGCAGAGATCGGGGTCTATTAATTAACTTTGGGAGTATTGAGGGACAATTGAGAAGATCCCCTACCTTGAAGAGACTCCAACCTTTCTGATTGTGATCAGAATTTTGCATTTGTTTTTTAGGCTAGTTTGCTGCATTCATAGTTCATTTTCTATGTTGAAAAGTATTTTGTGTAGAACAGTTTGTACATATTATCCCATTGTTTTCCAGATCTTCTTGTGGTTGTTTTGATTTCTGTCATTATTCTAATTGTTATTTCTTCTGGGAAATCTGTTTTATTTCTCTCTGATTGCTTATATATTTTTTGTCTTGACCATTGATGCTCTGCAATTCCATCATAAGGTATATGAGAATTTCTTTTCACTTATCCTGCTTGATATGGGCTATGATTGCTAGATTTGTGGATTTGTAGGTGTTATACACTATCGTCATTAGTCTAAAATTTTTTTATTCATTATATCTAAAACTACAGGGTCTGCTCCATTCTTTCTTTTTCTTAGAGTAAATTTATATATGCATATGCATTTTTTGTTAAACTTTGTTTTAATGTGCTTCATACTATATTATTTTATTGATTTAGTTTCAGTTTTATTAAATCTACTATTTTACTTGTTTATTATTTTTTATTTGAAGATCTAAATTTTGTATTTCTAGTTGCCCATTTTTATTTTTCATATCTGTCCATTCATTACTGATAGCTTATCACAAACTTATCTTTGAGATTTCATCATTCATTTCTCTGTGTGTTTTATAACTGAACTGTCTATATCCATGTCTAAAAACCTCAATATTTGAAGTTTGGGAGTCTGAATATGCTAGTTGTTGTTTCTCTTCATTTTTCTTCATGGTGACCACTATCCAACTGCTCAGTAATCTTTAACCCATGACATCAGATCTTAACTTATACCATTTGCATTGAGAAAGATTTCCTCTGGACAGTTGGTTCACCTGATTAGTCAGGTTATATGGCACATTTAGGACTACTACATCCAGTTTAAGAGTGCACATTATCCCATTTGTATCATGTTTAGGTTACCTAACTTGCACAAGAATCACAGTTTTGTGTCCTGTGGACTTATGTTGCCAGTAGCTACTCTCAGACCAAATCTGCCCCTCCTGATTTCCAGTCATCCTATCTGCAATTCTCTGATGGTATAGTTCAGTCATATTTTAGAAAAATGAGAAACATCTTTGAAGGTTACTCCTCCACTTATTATGAGATTGGTTTAAAGACTTGGCAAGTGCATAATACATTTGCTTTTCTGAAGTGGAAGAATTCCACAGAACATCCAGTCACCGATGTGCTTAATAAATCTTATATCTAAGGGGTTTAAAACACATAGCATTACCTGAAAGCATAGGAAACTAGAAGACTTCTACCACTTGAGTTATTAATATAAACACAGTCATACTCTGAAATGACTAGACTTATCAGTCAGCATTAGAGCTGAGAGCAGCATTTGACCTGTGTTGCTTCTCTCCTGCTCTTTCTCTTGACTCTGCTCTCACATCTTCTCCAGAAGTCAGTATCAGCTCATATAGACCTCTCTTTTGCTTCTATAAGTCAAATGAGTTTTCTAATTGTATACATGATTTAACCCTTTCTTGAAATTCCAGAGAATTGAAGAATGGTTTTCTTTCTGAGGAAACCACTACAGAACACTCATTGTCTTTTCTCTCCCTAATTTTCATGACAGGCTTCATTCTTCGATTATAACATTTTGTTATTGTTATATTTGAGTACAAAGGCTTCACAGTCTTTCTCAATATAGAACCCCAAGTATCTAAAGCCATTGAATTAGAGTTGACAATGTGGATGAAACTTCTCCATTGTTGGTTTGATTTACTCGGTATGAAGATACTTTAGGGTGAACTGAGGAGTTTCCAGCTGGGGAGAGTTTTCAGTATCTTCTTTTCTTTCTGTTGCACATCTGGAGGGACTGAGACTTTGTGAAAAATTGTGTGTATGTAGCCAGGATGGGAAATTAAGTTTGTAAGTTGAAGCAATAATAGACATACAAAAGAGTGAATAAAACATAAAATGTATAGGTAATTGAATTATCACTATAAAATTATCACTGCACAGCTATATTATGTATGCAGATGTAATTGGTTCATTTTATTGCTATATCACATTCTACTGAGTTAATTTACCACAAGTTATTTATTCATTGAAGTATGGTGGAAAATAAGGCTGTTTCTGGTATTGTATCACCACCCTCTCCCTATTTTTGGCAGTGCTTGGGATTGAACTCAAGGCTTAAGCACATTCTTTACCATTGAACTACACCCTCAGTCTCTGGTATTGTCTACTAGTAATAGTATGGCTGTTAACATCTTTGTTCATGTCTTTTGTACCATGTACATACAAATTTCTTTTGGGTATGTACCTACTTGTAAATTAGCTATTATTGGGGGTAGAATAAAATTTATCAACCAAACCATGAAAATTTGAGAATGAAAGAGGGTACTATTAATCACTGTGCTAAAACCATAGATATAAATTGAGCCTGTCTTGGGCATGATACATGACATTCTGTTCACAGGATATGTATATGTCCAAATTCCGTAGATGATGCTAAATATTTTCCTTAGGTTGTATAAATTCCACTGCCACCAGCAGCATATAAGTGGTTCAATTCTCTGTATCCTCAGCAATAATTGGTGTTAGGGTGCATGTCTCTCACTTGTCTGTCAATTTTCCATACTCTGAGGGCTTGCATGTTGCTGCAATGTTGAAAGCAATATCACTGATACTACATATATGAGCAGGGCTACCCATGGTGGACAGGTTTCAGTTGAGTTTGCAGACTAAGATAGATTAGGGAGAAAGATGTAGCAGCCCACTCCCAAAACAATTAGCCATTGAAAACTCTGTGAATAGTAAAGAAACACTGTCAGATATAGTGCCAGAAAATGAGCCTCCCG
Source organism: Pedetes capensis (assembly GCA_007922755.1). Lineage (NCBI taxonomy): Eukaryota > Metazoa > Chordata > Mammalia > Rodentia > Pedetidae > Pedetes > Pedetes capensis. Next base: position 24,427 of record VMDO01006422.1, read on the forward strand.
TGTTGGAAGGCACTCAAGGACAACTAGGGAAGAGTTGCCTCCTCAAACTACAGTTTTATTGACTATGCAAAGGCATTTGACTATGTGGATCACAACAAATTATGGATAACATGCAAAGAATGTGAATATTAGCATGCTTAATTGTACTCCTGAGTAATCTTTACATGGACCAGGAGGCAACTGTTCAAACAGAACAAGGATACACTGCCTGGTTTAAAGTCAAGAAAGGTATGTGTCAGGGGTATATCCTCTCACCATACCTCTTCAATCTGTATGTTGAGCAAATAATCAGAGAAGCTGGACTTTATGAAGAAGAACATGGCATCAAGATTGGAAGAAGACTCATTAAAAACTTGTGTTGTACACATAGCACAGCTTTGCTTGTGAAACTGAAGGAAATTTGAAGAATTTACTGATGAAGATCAAAGAACATAGCATTCAGTGTGGATTGTGCCTCAATCTCGATAAAACATAAAAATCCTTACAACTGGGTCAGTATGCAACTCCATGAGAAATGGATAAAAGATTGAGGTTGGCAAAGATTTTGCTTCACTTGTTTCTACAATCAACACCCATGTCAAGAAATCGAAAAACACACTGCATTGGGGAAAAACACATTGCATTGTTGCAAAATACCTCCTTAAGGGGTTGAAAAGTAAAGATGTAACCTCGAAGATGAAGGTAGATTTGACTCATGCTATCGTATTTTCAATTGCATCATATGCTTGTTAAAGCCGAACATTAAATGAAGGAGACAGGAGAAGAAGTGATGCTTTTGAATTATGGTGCTGGAGATGAATATTGAATATACCATGGACTGCCAAAAGAATGAACTGATTCATCTTAGAAGTGAAACCAGAGTGCTCCGTGGAAGCAAGGAGGGCTAGACTGTGTCTTATGTATTTTGGACATGTTGTCAGGAGAGACCAATCCCTGGAGAAGGACATGATGTTTGGGAGAGTGGCAGGTCAATGAAAAAAGGGAAGATCCTCAAGTAGATGGATTGATACAGTGTCTGCAGCAATGGTCTTAAACATAAAAAATATCGTGTGCCTGGCACAGTTTCAAGGAGTGTTTTATTCTGTCATACATAGGGTTGCTATGAGTGAGACCCAACTTGGCACCTAACAACGGTAACAACAGTGTGCATGTAGTATTATCTCATGTTGCTTTTAATTAGCACTTCTATGATTATTGATGAAGTTAACCAGTTCAAATATGTAATGGTGATTTAGATAACCACTTGAATGAATGCCTGCTTTAGTCTCTTGCCCATTTTGCTATTATATTGCCTGTTTGTTTTCCCTTGTTCATTAGTCAATAATCTTTTCAGATTCCAGAGAGATCCTAGGATGCATTTATACCCATTTCAGTATAGATTTTAAAGTTCCTTTGTCAAAATAGACATCAACAGTGATTTCATTTTTATGGGGATTGTATTGAACCCATAGATCACACTGGAGAGACATGATATCTGTGTGAGTTATCCATGGTCTTTTGACCCCTATTGCTTCACAAAGGTTTCTCTATGAAAAATAGAGATAATAAGCAATGCAAAATGCCACTGTTTTACTCCCTGAGCCTCACTTGGAGGGTGGGCTGGTGGATGAAGGGAGTCCAGAAATCTTTGGTCTCTTCTCTTCCTGTGTCTACCGGTCTCTCAACTAAAAATAGAATGAATGGTTGGGATAAATTCCTTCACCTTCTCAGCAAAGAAGATGACATATGTCATAGTCCCACACCTTTTTTCACCAAAGAACAAAGAAATCATTCTAGCATATGTTCCCTGGATATAATGAGAAAATCAGAAATCATTCTATTGTCTAAAGCTAAATGGGACCTATTAACAAAGAGGTTATCTACTAATCTTCCAACTGCCAAGTGTTTTCCTTGCATCATTTCTGTTTTAACATCTCAGTATGAGGAGCCAACTTGATCTACTTTTCTATAATCATAAAATTCTTTTTTTCCCCGTATTTATAAATCTCTGCATTTTTTATGACCATCTGTTCATTTTCTGTTTCCCAGGGTACAGACTAGAGTTCAATCTCAGATTCTCTTAATTTTTTTCTCTTTCTTTTTATTCAAGGAAATTCTAATTTTTCTTCCATTTTTTTAAACTCCTGGAAGCATCCAGGACCTAATAGCATTCCGTCTGAAGTGATAGCCACTTATTTCTCTTACATACCATCAAGATTTCCTTTCCTATCTTCCATGTCCCAGTTCTCATTAATACAGCTCCAGATTTCACTAATGCTGCCGAAACAATTTCTGTCAATCTTCCTTTAGTAATTATCTTAATTCCCACAGAAATCTTTTTTTATCCTAAAGGTTCAGGGACCCTTTCTGTAGAAATGATTGTAATTTCTTTTCAAGCATTTAAGTTGTTTTGTTTGCAGTTTTCTGGGTGGCTAGGAGAAGGATGTTGCAACCACAGCACCATATGATTAAGATAGGAGCTGAGCAAAGTCTCTCAGCACATTCTTTCTTCTTTCACGTATATGATACATTATCTGCATGGGTCCCTCTTTTATTCTACTCTTGAATTCCCTGGGACCAGCCCCTCTTAACTTTGCCTTTAAAAACCATGGTTCTGGAGGTAATAATCAATTATCTTATCTTTATTAAAACTGTGAGTGCTGGACAGTTACGCAGAGACTAAGAAACCTGGGTTTCAATCCCATGTTGGCCAATGATCATGTGTAGTTACCGTCATCAGAACTGTTAATACACACTGTAATAAATGACCTTACTATTTCAGTGGCTTAACACAAGAAAATTACATTTATTCCTAACTCTCATGAAACTTGATTCAGATGTTTGTGGGCTTTTTCAGATGGTAACTAAAGTATCATGAAGTGAAACCCTGCCATGCCTGCATGCTGAATCTCTGCATTCATCCAACTGTTGAGTGAGGAGTAAGCTATAAGCTACCCCACAGGACATTTTGGGGCAAAGGGAGAAATTCTTTTATTGAAGTTTCTTCAAATATAGGATGGAGTCAACAGTAGAACGCACCTCATAGAATGGTGTGAATATGCCTGAATATAGGAAGTGTGTGATAAATATTAATTTTTATTATACTTGAAAGGGTTAGCACTATGGCTTTGAGACCAAACTTCTTTTGCAGTAACAATGAAAGCTCTTACAAATTTAGAAACCCCAGCTCAGTGCTAGAGCACTTGGCTTGAAAATGCAAGGCCTTGGGTTTGGTCCTTGGCACCAGGAAGAAAGAAAGAAGGAAAGAAAGAAAGAAAGAAAGAAAGAAAGAAAGAAAGAAAGAAAGAAGACAGAAAGACAAGAAAGAAAGGAGGAAAGAAAGACAAGAAAGGAAGGGGAAGGAAGGAAGGAAGGAAGGAAGGAAGGGAGGGAGGGAGGGAGGGAGGGAGGGAGAGAAAAAGAAAAAAAAAAAACCATAACATTTCCATTTGAGCTGAGTACTTACCAGCCCAGTGATTCCAGAGGCAGAGGCAGGAGAATCATGACTTCAAGACCAGAGGCAGCATGTGTTCCTTAGGGAGACCCTGTCTCCACGTGAAAAATAAAAAAGGGGCTGGAGGTGCATCTGAGTGGTAGAACACTTGCAAAGCATGTGGGAAGCCTTGAATTCAATCCTCTAGGACTGAAAAAAAAATGTTAGGAGCCCCCAAAACTGAAAAGAAACTGAGAAAACAACTTGCTGTGTACAACCACAGGGGATGGGAAAACAGAGGGGAACCTGTGCCAAATCAGCAGTGATCAACCGATTGTTATCAGACTGGTCCCCAAAACAGATTTTTGTTCTCACCTAATTCTCATTAGCAGTAAAACAAGAGGAGTTCTTAACTTGATACCCTTTAATTCCTGAGAATCTAAAGGGGGTGAGAAAAATGCTAGGAACACCCTGAGGCTGGATGCACAGTCACGCTCCACAGAAGTACACACCAGTCAACCACTGACTGCATAGACTCTGTCAGTCCCATAAGATTACCTCATCTAGTGACATCTCAGCCATTCTCATTTGCCTGAGCACACTGTGTGATGTTTGCTAAATGATAAAATCACCTAAGGACGCATTTCTTAGAATATGCCCCTGTCATTTAGTACCATGCTACTATAAATCAATATGTATAGTTTGAACTACACTTTTCCAGAGAAGAGAGTTTCCAGGTTCATGGCCTTTTAAAAGGGTTATCTGCCTTATAAAAAAATCAAAAATTATTGGTCTTGAAGAAGTAACTACAGTGTAATATTTATGGTGTCATGGTTGGGATTTGGGTAATTGCTCGAAGACCTCCACTTGGTCTAGAGAAAGGGAGAAGGCGTTGTGCTGCAAACAACTGTGGAGAGGATGATGTTTTTGTTCTGCATCTTTCAGAGAGGCTTTTTCTGACATTATTGCAGGAGGCACAACATATCTAGACTTTTAGTTTTGTCCCTGATTTTATCCCTTAAAACTTGGTACCAGCAGTCTTTGCATGCCGTTTCCCTGTTGGAGCCCATTTCCCTTAATTGAATTATATTGACGAGATGTTACCACAGCCTCCGTTCATCCTCCAGAGCAATGTGGACTCTTCCAATGCTACAAGCTTTGAGCAGCTGGTGCTCACTTCTCTGCTCCAGTGCAGACTGGATTTTATGTTTTTAATTAGTAGAGGATGCCTTGTGTCCTTTACTCTGCTAGCTTTCCTGGTGACTTGACTCCGTGGACCTGTTAGAGTGATGCTCTCTCTTGTGGATGTTTGCAGACCTGGGGCAGACACTGACCTTATGAATTAAAAATATTTAGCTGAATCCAAGGTGCACATTAGGTTTGTGTTTTATTAGTGATATCTGGTTTTCCAATAACAAATATAAGAAAAATACAGTCTGTAATTTCAGTTGCCTCTACCCATGCCACTGTGGTATCAGATCTCGGAAGCTAAACGGGGTTGGGCCTTGTTAGTACTTGGATGTGAGAATGCCTGGGAACACCAGGTGCTGTCGGCTTGGGAGAAGGACCCTGGCAACCCACTCCCAAAAAACAATCCACTACTGAAAACCCTATGAATAGCAGAGAAGCACTAGCAATACTGTTTTGCCTGTTGTACGTAGGGTCATTATGAATCAGACATGGACTCTGCAGCACCTAACAACAACATCAATTTTAGCTAAATGATAAAAGTGCACATATTTATAGAGATGTCCATGAAAAGAAAGGCAAAATGTCTTGATCAAAAAAAGCTGACTCTGAAATGGCCACTTGCTTAATCTTCTCGCTCTTCTTTTTCCTTCCATTAACTATTCCCTTACAGTAAATGGCATTGTTAGCTAACCCAGGTGTTTAAGCTGGATACCTGGAGTCATCCTTGACTGTTTTGTCTTTCTCAATACCTGCAGCCTCTTGCAAGCCCCTTTAGTTCTACGTTCAAAATATGTTTCAAATCTGACCATGTCAGTCCATCCCTACTGCTGTCTCCCTTTGTATCATGTTATTTCTACAAGTCCCTGATCCTCCTGTTTGATCTGTTCTGTTCCCTTCCACCCTTGCCCACTCTAATGCATTCTTCACACAGAAGCAAGAGGAATCTTGTTCAAAAGTTCAACCAAGGTGTGGTACTGCCTGTTTATATCTTCAAGGACCAGCATCAAATGTAAAATCCAAGCTGCTCTTGTCAGCCCTAACTATCTTTGATCACATAGCTTAGCATTTCATGCCTGCTTCACTAAACTTTTTCCATTTCTCAAACATTCCAGGTTAATTCTTCCATAAGGGCTTTGCATCTGTTGTTGCCTCTGTGTAACATGATCTCTTTCATTCTCTGGTCAGCCTACTTACTTTTCCTCTTAGGTGTCTGAACTTTCTCTCTTCAGTGATGTCTTTCCTGACTCCTTGAAAGTGTCTCTTGATTTTCTTTATCCCAGTCCCCTTTTATAATTCCCATTTCAGCAATTAATCAATCTGGAATTTTGTTTAATTTCTCTTTTTTGTCTATTGTAATCTCATTATACCATAAAGTGAGTATCGAGATCGTAACTCTTATTCACCTATTTTTGGGAAAAGCACGAATATATTTTACAAGTGATTTTTTTTTCAATGCTGGGAGATGAAACCTAGGGTCTTGCACATATTTTGCAAGAGCAGCACTCCAAGTCTATGTTTTACTTCTTATCTCATGACAGGGTCTCATTAAGCTACCCAGGCTGCCTCTGGCCTTGAATCTGCCATCTTCCTACCTTCACCTCCCAAGCTACTGGGATTACAGGGCTGTGTCACCACACACAGCTTTGTGAATAATTAATTGTTAATTTTGTGGATCTCAGCTCATATCTTCTCCAATCTTCTGTATCCTTAATGATCTGTAGTGGAAGGAGAAGCCAGAAAGATTAGAGCAGAAAAAAACACCTCTTCATCCATACATGGACCTGATTTTCATTATATGCTTCATATGTGCCAGAGTGCTAGATGTTGAAGATGCAAAGATCAGAGAAATATATGTTTCCCATGTCTTTAGGAAAGTTACAAACAACTTCAAGGGAACAATTTTCCCCAATAATCAAATAATTAGTATAAATTTGACAAAGAAGAGGAAACAGATGTTATGAGAGCATCTTGTCAGGAGGAAAAGAGGAAGCACATTCTCAAAAGAATGGCATGGGTAAAGATGGGAGGGAGTCTGACAATTATGGGAACACAAGGAGAGGCCAGTGTGATTGGGGCTATGAGGTCGGAGTACGAGCTGAGACCAAGGTGGAAATTATAAGATATCAGTGTTGATTTTGTCAGGACTGAAAGAAGAATGTCAGGAAAGTATAGGCTCCAGTAGGAACCAACACCATCAGACTTATGTTTTTGATGAACTCACTTGCTTGCCAAAGTGGACATTATGGAGTTTGGTGGGCAGGAGGTTCTCCACAGAGTTGAAGTGAAGGGGATAGGTATGTGAATATATGAAGTCAAGGAGGGAATTAATGGTTAATAAAAGGACACAGCACATGGAGGAAGGTAATTAAGCATCTATTAAATATAAATCTATTTCATAGTCAGCTCCAGGGGTAGTAAACTGTGATACAATTTGTATGTGTTCAAATAATTGACTAAGTAATTACAAATGGAGAAAATACATTTTGATAGCATTTAGGTTTGAGTGCAGTCTTCATGCACTATTTGTCAATCAAGATTGCCGTGGTGTCCCATTGCCTACAGTCATAATTAGACCAAATAATCATCTCCAAAGCAGTCTTATACCATGTATGAAATAGAAGGGGTCATAGTATAGGTAATCTAGCTTTTCACACCATTCCTAGTCACCATCCCTCACTAGGGACGTCTTACAAAGGGACTCCTGTTACCACACACACACACACACACACACACACACAGACACACACACACACACACACACACACACACTTTGTAGTCTACTTCTCTGTTATACATAAGCACTCTAAATCTACAGAATAAGATTTTTCCATATGTCCCTGCAGGTAAGAATATGTTTACACCTATAATTTGAATTGAACATTGTGGTAAGGATCTAGCTCCTTTTTAAAAAATAGACTCTCAAATTTTTCTGTGACTCTATCAGTCTCTGACTTTAAAAACATTGGTTGATTTCTATTCGTGTAGAATTCAGCCTTTATTCAATATGGACAGAAGCATGAAGCATCTCTAACACCTGCCTATCTCTTTATCTGTTACAGTAAATGGATCAGATCTAAATCCCTTTGCCATCACTTGCCACAGATAATAGCAGGTTCCTGTGCTGAAGTCAGTATAAAAGTTTATGATGTTATTGACTTCACACAGCTCCATCAGACCTTAGTATTATTGATTTAATGACTCTTTCCTCTTTTTTTAAAATTCAACTCCACAGTTACCACTTGGTTTATTAGAGTGCCAGTGCTCAGAGATTTTTTTAAATTACACATCTACAAAAGTATTTCTAAGGATGGCTGTCTATAAATTACTCATCTATCATTTAAACCTGGAGGCAGAATATAATAAATATCGAGAAAATGGAGAAAATAGGCCTGGGTAGCGTGGAAATCTCTTCTTGTTCTTTCCTTGTTCACTATACTTCCTAGTAAATGAAAAAAGGAATGTAAAGCGAAATGTCACCTGGCATGTGGTGTATCTGTGTCTCAAAGCAGATGGCATGGTTCTGCATGGGGGGAAGGATGAAATGCCACACTCATGGCTGGAATGGAAGGATTTTGAGCAAGTGGCATTCCTGGGAAGCTAGCCGGCAGGCTCTGACATTAAGGGTTTTATTAAGTTCAGCTGTGGGTTGGAGCTGCCTTGGCTTCCAAGGTTTGTAGTGTTTTAATGGCTGTCCCTCTGGTTCATGCAGGGTGGTATGACAAGTAATTGTAGCGGGTGGCAAGATTGATTGAAGCGGATGGAGAGATAATGTGTTTTATTCTCACTTTTACATTTACTCGAGAAGTAAATGAAATATGGCTGAATTACTCAAAGCATGGATTTTGCTTTTTAAAAAGAGATTTATCTGAGCAAGGTGACACTGTGCCCCATTTTGAAAATTTTCTAAATTATAGTTCTGATGAATCCTGCATTGTACACCAAAATTGCCTACCCTACTGTGAAGTCCGAGTCAGGAAGAAAGTGAGTATGCAAACACCCTGGCCTCTAAAGAAGCTTAGCGTTTAGCAGTATGACATTTGCAAATATTGGGGTGTTGTTTATATACACCAGGAGTTTTTCTCTTGCTTCTATTTCAAATGACTCTAAGATGAGAAGAGACAAATGGGTATGATTAGAGTTTATTGTGTCTGTTCACCTGTTGGCCACATAGGTAGTAGAAATGCTACCTAATGTTTATTTTCTAAAGAGGTTGTTCTGATGTTTTCCAATTTTGTCATTTTATGACAGCCTTCAGTGATAATGCATTGTGCTTTCAGCAGAGTATAGCCTGTTTGCTCTGCTAATCATTTCCCCAAACAACAGTAAACAGCATACATGGACTTTTGTGAAGTCTTCCGGATGGTATAAGTAGAGGAGTTCTGGGTCTGGGTTGTAATGTCCTTGTGCCCTATTAGACTGGAAAACACAGATTCTGTTGTTGATGGGCTGATAATTAGGTGTGTGTGCTATAGCAAGTGTTTACATTTTTTCTTCACTACTTGATGTAAGTACCACCAACATAAGATGAAAATTATATCTACATTTCTGTCCCATGAAATTGTCATCTACACAATACTAAAGTAACCAGTTAATTCTATAAATGTAATCAAACCAATTATATGTACATGGAAATATTGTAATAACATCGACTGTTGAGCTAGTGGTATTACTGTTGTGCTTGCATAGCCCAAAATGATTACATTTTATTATTTTATGTACACATAAAGAAATGCAATACAGAGGGCTGTCAAAAGCTATATTTAGCTGGCTAGCTTTATGGAAATTCAACTTTTCTTTGCCATTTCTCACAATCATTTAAATCTCTTTTCTGTTTTCTTATCCTGTTTGGAAGCAAAGCTACTTGTGTTAATACCTTTAAAATTATGACAAAAGACACAGTTCCCAAAATGTTTATGTTGTTTCTTTCTAAAGTAGAATAATAATTATTTTAGAGCAAGGATAGTTAGATGTGAATAAACTTTAATGAGTATGGATGAACTGCAAGCACACACATTACAGCTGAAATCCAAATTGCCTCACTCTACTACAAACTGAATTACATTTTAAGTGACCTATTTTCTTAGTTACAAGAAATGTGCATTTTCCTACATTACTGCATTTCTCTAAATCCTGCTCCATCCCATGTCATTAAACATGTAAAAATGGAAAAGAAAATTAGAAATATAAATAACCAGAAGAAAATTTAGAACTTCAGAAAAAGAAGTCATCGGAGTATATATAGAAGCCTTTTTTTTTCCTCCCAAAGCATTCTTTCCATCTAACAAGAAAATTGCCTAGAAATTTATTTCAGACAATTTTCTTTGTGATTCCTGAGGTGAGGAGACCCTCCCCAAGCCACACCCAACAAATTAAACTAAAACCCTAAATTCTCTCTTGGTCTCTGAAGAGGAGAGTCCTGGGTTTCCTTGTACTCCTTGCTTCCCCATCTCTTATGTGGCCATAGTCAATAGGAAAAAGAATAGATTAAAAATGGGCAAATGATCTGAATAGACATTTCTCAAAAGAAGATATACAAAAGGCCAATAAGTAATGACCAACATAACTAATCATTAAGGAAATGTAAATCAAAACCATGTGAGATAGCCATTTATAGCCATTTAGAATGGCTATAAAAAGTCAAAAATAATAAATGTTGCGATGTGAAGAAAGAGGAACTCTTCCCCACTATTGGTAGGAATGCAAATCAGTATAGCCATTATGAAAAACCTAACAATAATAATATGAAAGACCAAATATAGATTCCTCAAAAATCTAAAAATAGGACTACCAGAGAATTCAGCTACCCAACTGCTGAGTATATATCCAAAGGAAAGGAAATCAATATACCAAAGACATAGTTGCTCCCCTGCCCTCATCTCTTTCAGCAGATATTTGTTTGCTACATTGTCACAGAGCCATTCTTTGCTGAACAAATGGCAGAAAATGAAGTTGACTTAATAGGTAATAGATGATATTGATGAGAATTGTGGATCAATATTTGTATTCTTAATTTACTTCAAGTTTATTGACAACTATTGCCGGGAGCCAAGACCATAAGTAACCTTTTACAAGATACCCTGAGGGAATAGTGCAGGGTGTGGTGGAAATAGCAGATGTTGAGTCACAGGGCATTGTGACCTTTGAACTCAGATTACCATCTGATAGCGGTCTTCAGGGTTACAGGAAGAACTGAAGACTTCTGGGAAGTCTTGTGACTTTTTGTACCTCCCCCTCCCATGTGTATGTAAGCTACAGCAAAAAATTAAAGACTTTGGAGCTTGATCAGACAACCTGTCTTGCTCTCGTCCTTCGTGTCTCTGGTCTCTCCCATTCGTTCGCCCCCTACTCTGGGTCCCTGTTGAAAAACCCCATGGGCCAGGGCAAACTATTAATGATACATAAAAGTAACTTAACCAGTACTATAATATAAACACCAGCACATCCTTAGGAGTGCTCAGGCTTGTGTTGAGAGAATGCGGTTCTGTACTTAGACTTGATCCAGAAAGCTGATGTTAATATGTAGTATCGCCTAATTTATCCATTGCTATCATAAACATACCTTCCTTTGGTCCTCATAGTATTTCTGGTACATCTTTAGCATTCAGTACTAACTTGACAAATATTCAAAAACCAGGAAGGACACTTGCACCAAATAATCAGAAGAGAGGAGACAGCAAACAGCATCCTGAGGCCCCTGTAGTAGGTGTTAACTTTTCAGATGCTGAAAGTCAGCAGTTGAGAAGGTCTCAGTGAAAGAAATAGCTCAGCACAGGCAGTGATTGGAGAGGAGGGATGTGGAAGAGAGCACTTAAGAGGCTGAGGTATTGGCTATATATCAACCAACACAGAAGTATTTCATTATTTTATTAAGGATGACCCACTGGTACAGTCTGGTGCTTACTTTCTGTTAGGATCTGAAGGTTTGTTTCCCTCTAAAATACATGTTGAAACTTAATCCCCAATGTAATAGTATTAAAAGGTGTAACTTTTAGGGAGTGATTAAGTCACAAGATCTTTACCATCATAAATGGGATTAGTGTGTTTGCAAAATGGAGCAAGCAGAGAAGATGCCTTCAATAGATAGCACGTCTTCTGGTGCCTTGATCTAGGACTTTCCAGCCTCCAGATTATGAGAAATAAATTTTTATTGTTTATGAATTGTCCAGTCTGAAATATTATAACAACACAAATGGAATCAGACATCTGTTTTGGTAGTATCCTGGTACATACATTCTGTGCGTTGTTGCTGTTGTTAGGTGCTGTCCAGTCTGGTCTGACTCACAGCGACCCTATGTAGAGCAGAACAAAACACTTCTTGATTCTATGCCATGTATGTGATCTTATTTATGTTCAATGCCATTGTTGCAGATTAGTTGCACATTATCATCTATATTTTGTACTTTTTTTACACTAATGAAAAAGACAATATGATTTCATTAATATCACCAGTTTAGAAGATTGAGGCTTTGTATTCTGATCCCAGGACCACCACCTTCACAAAATCAATACTATGATTTTATTCAAAGCACTCATCTCTCTCAGGTCTCTGTACATTTCTATCAAATGTAGTATATAATATTTGTCTTGTTGTTGTTGTTAGGTGTCATAGAGTCAGTGTCTGACTCATAGCAACCCTACGTACAACAGGTGAAACAGTATTGTTAGTGCTTCTCTGCTATTCATAGGGTTTTCAATGGCTTATTTTATTTTTTTTGGCAGTGGGTTGCCAGGTACTTCTCCCAAGCCTGCAGCACCTGGTATTTCCAGGTGGTCTCCCATCTGAGTACTCCCCTAACTAGGTCCGACTGTGCTTAGCTTCTGAGATAGGATGAGATTGGACACCATAGTGGTACAGCTGCAGGCATATGTGTCTTAGATATTTAAAATAACTTGTGAAAATCAATAAGAGCTAACTTATTACTGAATATAAGTTCTCACTATATGCCAGTGTTAGAGTGAATGCTGTGTAAGAACTAATTTAAGCTTCATATCAACCTGATAATACAGTGACTAATATCTTCTCCACTTTATAGGTAAAAGAGTTAGAACAAAAACCAGTGATGAAATTGCCCTAAAATCACATAGATGAGAATGTGTAGGACTCAAATTTGAACCCAGGTATCATTCTTCAGAGCATTCACTCTTCAGCATTGCTTTCCAGTATTACTTTTGTAAGAGGACCTTTGCAAAATATAGCATCTTAAATATGTGAAGAAACATTGTCATCTTTAATGTTATTTTTTTTAAATCATTAATTTTGATTGAATCTAAGACTAATCCCAATACTTAAAATAATTTTCACATCAACTTAGAGACTGGGCTTTAATAAGCATTTTTGATTACAGGATCTGTAAGAATGCAATTTTAGACTTGGTTTCTATGCACAGATTGTTGCTCTGGGTGTATGCTGAGTTCATTTGTGTTAGAATCAATGCTTTGTGTTGTAGGCTAAATCATATTGAACCAGAATACACTTTATTTATCAAGATTTCTGATTAAATATTGATGCACGATACTCAGACTGGACAGAGATAGAAGTAGCAAGACTTTAACATATGCATGTTTATCGTGTATGTAGAGTTATGCCAAACGCTGAGTGCTCTGTTCCATTTACTATTCTGAATAAAACTATAAATTTTTTATTACTGATAATTTATCAATGAAAAACCTAAGACAAATAGAATTTAAATAACACATGTGAGGTAAGGCTTGACTCCAATTCCACCCTGAAAATGCCAATTTCTAATTACAAAGCTATATATGAGACAAAGTACCTAGTGCCTATGAATTATGTAAGAATACACAGATGTAAAAATGTATTCAGTGAATTGGCATGGCCGGCACATGGAGCTATCAGCAAAGTAGCCCCATCATTAATTAAAACTATGCTCAGAAAATGAAATTACTTTTAAAAATATCATCCAGTGAGTGTGATTATGGTTCTAGAAAAAATAAACAATTTTAAAATTAACCTTTGTAAATAAAGGTGCTTTATTGTGTTGTTAGATGCCATCAAGCCTGACTCATAGCAACCCTATGTTCAACAGACCAAAACATTCTCCTACACTACGCCATTCCTGGAACTATGTCAGTGCTTCTCTGATATTTATAGGGTTTTTGATGGCTGATTGTTTCAAGATTGTTTCAGGAGTGGGCTGCTAGGTCCTTCTCCCATTTTTGTAGGGCCGTAGATAGAACCCAGGGCCTCAGAGAGCACAGAGAAACACTCTACCAACTGAGCTGAACCTCCACCTAATGGTTCTTTAGGAGGAAAAATTGTTTAAGCAAGGAACACATAATTGGAATATTGTTCCAATCATCAAGAAGGAACTCTGAAGAAATATTCTACTAAGTTTTGTGAATTGACTATGGGATGGTCATCATAACATGTAGAAAAATGAAGAATTTGTTGCTATTTCTCTGCTATTCTAAGGACAAGCCACTTTGCCTTTTTCTGACAAACATTTATCCCTGTGAAAAACACTGTGGTATAACCGCTAAAAGATCAGACAAAATCTTGTCCTGATACAACTTACACTTTAATGGAGATAAACCAATAAATAGACAGTATCATGCACAGAAAAGTACCTTGAAATAAAACACACCTGGGTGACAGAATGACAGAGGATGCTATTTTTGGTAATGTGGACTGGGAAGGTGCTATCTGAGGACAGATGAGAATAAATTGAGAGCACACAGAATGAAGTTATTTGGCAAAGAGCAGACAAAGGTCACAGAAACTGCACAAACTCTGAAGCAGGTGTGGACATGTGTGTTCAAGGAGTAGTAAGCAGGTCTGTGTGGCTGGGACACAATGAAATAGGGACAGTGGTGGGAGGGGAAGAAGAGTTATAGGAAGCCATTGTGAGAAGGTTATGTAGATGATAAGATCTGACCTCAGCTTTGAAAGAATTATACTGGCTCTCTGTGAATAAATTATTTGAAGTCAAGAGTAGAAAGAGAGTAAAGGCCAGTCAGGAGGCTACTGCCATAGCCCAGGTGAAAAGTGGTATTGACCAGGTGCATGGTATAAGTAGGGGAACTAGGTAGAGTGACTGGAGCCAGGTGTTTTTCAAATTGAGAGTTAACAGGAAAATACAACCCTGCGTGATTATATCCCACAGCAGAAGGTACACAGAACAAGAAAAGTAGCATCTGCATATCCCACAAGGTATCTTCCTCTTGATATGTGAATAGCATATTAATTGAGTAAAGATTATGAGAACTCCTACAGTAAAAGTATCTTAAATTCTTTAATCAGCAATATCTCAAATCAACTTGATTTTGAGATCCTTTTCTTATGTCATAGTGATTACTATCTACTAGAATTCATATTCTGTAAATACATTTCATAAAATGATTTCTAAAAGTCATACACATGATTACCTTTATTTCTAATTCATGATTATCATATATACGCCTATATAAAATTTGGTTCCCATGTAGATTTTGGACAAGAGGAAAATATGACAACCAAAGGGACAAAAACCTACAAAGGTGCCTCAAACTTCAACTCTCTTGTGTTGGAACATTCAGTCACTGACCAATATTTTTGAGAGAATTCTTGTTCAGTGCTCAACCGCTTGCTTGGCACTTTACCACCCTGCTAAAATTTATGAGATGCCATGCCTACCAGTGACACTTCCAGGTGAAATAAAGGGGAAAGAGTCACTTCGTGTGTTGATTTCAAGCAGTAAAGACCTGTCCTGGTACTGTTTTCCGAATAATGTAGGCTTTTTAGTATATACACCAGTATATTTATTTATACCATACAGTCATCATGGCAACTAAGAAACTTTTTAGCCCTAAAAGGGAAGGAAAGAGGAAAACAGTAATAACAGCAATTGAATTAAAAAAAGAACTTAGTGCTAAGTATGTGAGTGATGGGGATGTATCTGACTTGTTGTTAAGTGCCCTCCAGTCAGGTCTGACTCACACTGACTGTGAGTATAATAGAACAAAACACTATTGAACACAGTGCTCTGCATATGATCTTTTTATGTTTAAGCACATTTCTTCTCATTTTGTGTTTCTTCTCATTTTGAATAGTGCCACATCAGCAAAAGGAAGTGCCAGGGGCTTTACTCCATTCCTGTCATTAAGGTTGACTCTATTTTGAGGAGGCAACTCTTCTCCAGTCCTTTCTTATATGCCTTCCAGCCTGGGGTGAGAAGTGCTCATTTTCAGCATTATATTTGAAAGTTCTTCTCTATTATTCATAGATTTTTCAATTGCTAATTGTTTTGGGAGTGGGTTCCGGGTCCTTCTCCCTAGTCTTAGTCTAGAAGTTCAGCTGAAACCTGTCCAGATGTCAGCTCTGCTGATATCTGAAATACCAGTGGCATATCTTTCAGCCTCATAGCAATACACAACCCCTCACAGCATAACAACTTAACAGATATGTGGTAGGTATCTGATTTAGCCATTCAATAATACCAATAAATATATTTACATTATTTCTTATGGGACAGAAGTGCTTGGCATTCAAACTGATGAGCACTTGATCAGTCTTCCAGAACAGATTGTGGTCGATTGCCAAGGTACCACTGTATTTCTTTGGCAATTTATGACTGGAAAATAATTAAATATGATTCTAGCTTAAGATTCTATTTTTGCTAATTTAATTGTTGTTGTTAGGTGCTATCAAGTTGGTGATCAACTCATAGTGACCCTAGGTACAACAGACAAAACACTATTGTTAGTGCTTCTGTGCTATTCATAGGGTTTTTAATGGCTGATTATTTTGAGGGGGAGGGGGGAGTGGGTTGCCAGGTCCTTCTCCCAAAGCCTACAGCACCTGGTGTTCCAGGCAGTTTCTCATCCAAGTACTAACCGGGCTCAACTGTGCTTAGCTTCTGAGGTCTGATGGGATCAGACACCACAGTGGTAGGGCTGCAGGTGCTAATTTAATTAGTTTGGGTTATTTTATGCAAATTTGATCATTTCTAGGCACAAGCATAAATTTGAGTTGTGGGCATACCAAAGACCAGATTTTGTTGACTCATAGTGTTAGTAATGAATTGAAGAATAGAAGTCTCAATCCAATTTAAACAAAGAAATTTTTATGGGCTCACATGCGTCAAAACTGAAGAGTTTGGTCTGATTTCAGGTAAAGCTTGATATGGCTTCTCCACAGACTTGATCAGAGCTGGCTTTCTTGTTTGTTTGCTTGTTTGTTTGTTTGTTTTGTTTTGTGTGTAGTTCTGCTCCTACAACTTGATTGCATTCTCATCAAGCTTCCCCCATGGTCTTCTTTAAAAAGGCCACATTAAAATGGCTACCTAAGATCTGGAGGACCTTCTACCTCATTGTATCCCACAGAGAGGAGAGAACATTTGTACAGAAGGCCTGGATTTTCACCTGATTGAACCATTTACATTGCATGGACATCTTTGAACAAAGAACATGGAGTGATTAAAGTTATTTGTTCCTGAAACATGTAACACTTCATGGGGAAGGATGGATCTTTACATTAGAGGAAGATGCTAACAAAAAGGAAAAGAAAAGTGAAAATAATTCTTTGGTGGCTCAAAACAGCAAAATTCTTTTATATGTAGTTTCTAAATGTTTTAATACTATAATAAAATAGAGTTGCCTTGAATAGAGATAATAAAATAGAGATAATTTGAATATTTCTTTTCTAATCTATTTTTTCTATAAAAATATAAAATTTTCTTAACTTTGTATTTTTTTTTCATTTTTAGTAAGTTATTCTTATACATTTTCTCACTACCAGTTTGTGCTTCCTAAAAACTAGTTTGATGTGTGGTGAAAACCTTGACTAATTATCTAAGCTATAATTGTCTCATTTGCAGTCAATAAAATGATTTATTATGCTTTTACAAAACTCTTTCTGACACAAAACAGTTCATTACATGAAATTTTTGTATATTAAAACAATTCATGCTCATGTTCTAGAAAACATCTGATTTTCTTTGTTGCACTCTACCATTCCTTAGGTACATTTATATGAAACTTTATATGTGTGTAGCATAAGGAACATTTAAAAATCTGTTTACCTGTCAGTGTCATGAATGGGATGGGAAAAATGTTATGATCTATGAACCCAAAGTAATAGCTCTTCTAAAGTTTTATTTACTTTCCTATATGGCTTGAGGAGTCTGCAGCCATAGCACCCTGGCATCCCATCCCACCTGATCTTGGAAGCTAAGCAGGGAAGCCTGGTTAGTGCTTGGATGGGAGACCACCCATGAATACCAGGTGCTTCAGGCTAGGGAGAAGGACCTGGCAACCCTCCCCTGAAGCAATCTGCCACCAAAAACCCTATGAATAGCAGAGAAGCATGGACAATAATGCCAAGCATAGCACAGTGTCAGGAAATGTTTCATTTGTTGTACATAGGGTCACTATGAGTGAGACCTGACTAGATGGTACCTAACAACAACAACATATGGCTTAAGAGCCTACAGCCATATCACCCTGGTGTCAGACTGGTGTCATATCCTATCTGGTCTCAGGAGCTAAACAGGATGGGTCTGATTAGTCCTTGGATGACAGACTGCCTGGCAATATGAAATGCTATAGGCTAGGGAGAAGGACCTTACAGCCCACTGCACAAACAATCAGCCATTGAAAACCCTATGGATAGCAGAAAAGCACTGATATAGTGCCGAGCATGGCACAGCATCAGGGAGTGCTTCATTCTACATAGGGTCACGCTGAGTTGGACCCGACTGGATGGTACCTAAAAAAAAATGCCTTGAAAACCAACGTAAATTATCTGTTTAGGCTCCCAGTTTGTTACCATTTGCAAAGCAAGCAAGGATCAAAGAAAAGCCTGTCCTCTATTGTGGCATACTGATCCAACTCCAACTTTTAATCAACCTCCACGATACTGAATCATGAAATCACTGGCTGCAATCGATCAACCCTCAGTAATTACCCATTCTCACTGGGATCAGGGATGCACACATGTCATCCCAGTGATTCAGGTGATGGAGGCAGGATTTTTGCAGGTTGGAAGCCAGAGGCAGACTGTATAACTAATTTAGTGAGACCCTGTCTCAAAATAAAATTTCAAAATAAATGATAAAAAAGGGGCTGGAGTATCTTAGTGGAAGAGTACCTGGAAAGTATATGTGAGGCCCTGGGTTCTTCTCCCTATTAGTGCAAACAAACAAACAAATAAACAAAACCATACACAGTCTCCCAATACCTCTGCTGCCATAAACACTGTTCCGTCAGCCTGGGTTATAGTTGTGCTTACATCCAGGAGAATGTACACAAATTTAACAATAAGTATAATTGTGTGCCGTGGTGGGCACAAGGAGGATTCAATGTAGATTCTGCTGTTAGGAAGTCTACAATTTGTTTTGAGGCTAAGATACATAGAAATCATTTTCCTTTCATTATAATTAGGAAACTAAATGTGATGTAATGATAATTCAGTGAGAAAACAAGAGAAGAGGTTATTAATATCCTTACAGTTAAGGAGGGTAAATAAATATGACTTAAAGAAAAAAGGATGAGCTGGGTACAGTGGCACACACCTGTAATCCCAGTGATCTGTGAAACAGAGGCAGCAGGACCTCAAGTTCAAAGCTGGAGGCAGCCTGTGTAACTTAGCAAGACCCTGACTCAAAATGACAAATAGAAAATAGCCTGGGATTTTTGCTCAGTGGCAGAGCATTTGCAAAGTATATGTGAGGCCCTGAGTTCAACAAACAAGTACCAAAAAAAAAAAAGATAATGAATGAGGATTTTATAATATTGAAGCACTGACAATAATGCTGAGCATGGCACAGTGTCAGGGAGTGTCTCATTTGTTGTACCTGTGGTTGCTACTAGTGAAATCCAACTCAATAGCACCTAACAACAACAACGTATGGCTTGAGAGTCTAACAACCATACCACTCTGGTGTCAGACTGGTGTCAGATCCCATCTGATCTAGGATGCTAAGATCAGTGTACTCAATAGTATAGTCAAGAAACATAGCCCAGCCCTGGCTAAGTAACTTAACCTCTCAGGCTTTTATTTATACAAAAGGACAGAAATTGTTTTTTGATATGGATAGTCCTTATCTCATCTGTTCATTTTCTCTTTCCCCTACCAGACCACACACAAAGAAAAGTTATAATTGCTATTGAAATGAATAAATTTGTAAACCATGGTGGAGGCATGGGGTGACTTCTGAATGCTTTTGCACTTTCAACTCTAGCATTCAATGATTCTAAGAGAATTTGGCATGACTCTGCTTTCGTGAGTTCTCTCTGAGACTCCTGCTTTTTCACCTACACAGGGTTTTGTGAGGGGGAACAGGCCTGGTAGCTAGGAGCAGAATGGTAGTTCATGATGAACAAGAATGCTACCTGGCTTAAGATATCCTTCCTGAGACAAGTCAGCAGTTCCCATGAGTAAATATACTTCTTTAGCAGAGTGAAAATGCTAGATGATACTTTCTCTTCCTTTCTTAATTTTTCCTTTTGTACTTTTGTCCTTGCAAATGTTGACTTCTTAGAGAAACATGAAGGGTCAAAAGAAAATATGTTAAAGAGGTGGATGTATTTTTCTTTTCTATTTGTACTTATCCAGCAAAGGAAGATTGAGTTAGAAGTTGATCCATGTTATTGAACCATGAAGGGAACGCTGAGTGGTGAAGCCGCTGTCTTCCTGGATTAGACGATACCAAGAAAGGGAAATAACATCAAATGTTGCTTGAATCAAGATTTAGAGACAGCAAAAGAAAATGAATCAACATTAGGGAGTCTGGTAATATGTTATGTGGTTAGTTACATTTACATAAATACAATTCAGCTCCATAGAAGTTCCTGCTTAGAGAGGGAAATAGAGATGGACCAGTAAAAATTGTTTCTGACACAGGAAACATTCATCTATTTAAGACAACAGTAGTGCTAAGAACTCACTGCAGTATGAGTTTTAGTTACTCAAAGGTGCTTCTACCAATCTTGATACTTGAAACATATGGATAGAGAATTGAGTTAATTTATGACAGCAGTTGCCAGATATTTGGGCATCTCAGTGAATAAGTATATCAACCTCACCTACTCATACACATAGACATAGATATAATTGTCCACTTTTAATTTTACCAGGAATGAACCATAAACAAGCAGCATTATTACTTTTATAATTTTTACACAAGATTTGAGTACAAAAAGTACGAAGGATCTACTCTCCAAATCACTGGCAGCTATATATTTTAAATTTCTATTAGGAAGCATTCATTATACAGACCTTATTTTCTCACAACACATTTGAAAAATTAATTGTGGATTGGCATTAGTCCTTGGATTGGCATTTGTAATATTATGACATATGGAACAAGTATTTGGACTGAGATAAATTTACCCTCTCTCTTCTCTGTTGTTTTCTGTGCATTTGTTCTTCTTTTTTCCTCTCTTCCTCTTCTATTCCTTTTCTTCCTTTTTATCTGTCATGCCTCAGGATAGAATGGGCATAACTCATCTGTTTTCACATATTAAAACCATCAAGTGACATTAGAAGTTTTCTTGAGTTTAAATATGTCCTATTTAGGTTACTATCCAGTGGAGCAATGGAGGAAGATTTTAATACTGTAGAAGACAAAGGAAAAATCAGCGCAGTAGAGGGAGGGAAATACTCAGTAATGGAATAAGACTGAGAAGCTATTAAAATTTAGGTTAAGAAGTGGAGCATATCAGAAAGTCAGGTATCACAAAAACAAAAATTGACATCCAAGACTGAGCAGGAGAGTATTAAAGTCAGGTGAGAATCATACACTAGGTATAGACACTGAGGTTGAGGTGAAAGCAACTGGGAGTCATATACTTGAACAGTGGTTGTTTGAGATTACTTACTCCTATTATTTGTGAATTCTCCAGATAATCAAGTGTTGTAGGTTATTACTGCTTCATTCTTGACAATTTCTTCTTCATATCTTGCATACCACAAAGCAGACTATATCTATTGAAATCATAATGTCAATATAGAAAGAAATTCTTATATGTTTCTGGTTAGGGTATATAGCTTTTTATTTCTTAAATGATAATGTAGTGTTAAAATGTATTATTTTATTTCTCAAATATGAACAGAGTTTCTTTAGAAAGAATTAATGGATTCTTGCCTAAATGTGTTCATCATCCATTACCTCCAAAGCCACATTAAAAGGAAATGAGCCCAAAAGCACTGGCTATGTATTTTATTTTAATGTAGTTTACTAATCTTTTATGATTTATAAATTTTTTTCAGCAGCCCAAGAGTCTTCTTAAGTTGAGTCTCTTCAGCATGGTGGTTGTTCTTCACTGCCTGTTGGAATGTTCCAGCTTGGTATTCTGCAAACAATAACATCTGCCTCTCTCAACCAAAGACACTCCCTTCCCACCCTTCCCCAACTCCTCTATTTCAGTAAATGCTGCCATTATTCTCCTGGCCACCGTTAGTGGAAGCTTACACTTCCTTCAGGCCCCTCACCCCCTCTGTTGCCGCCCACAGTGTCCGCTGCTGTGTGTAGTCCACTATTTTTGTCATGTTGTTCCCATCACCTTCCCTCTCTACATTCCTTTTTCTGTAATTCTAATTTAGGCAAGAATCCCCTCTTTTCTGCATTTTAACAGTCCTTGCTTTGTGTCATTCTTCTTTCAGACAACTAATTCCAATATTAATATTTCTGAATTCAAATTTGGAACATATTGTTTTGGCTTTGGTGTGTCATTATTGCCTAGGAGACAAAACTCAGCTATATCAGTCTAAAACTTAATCTCTTTAAAATCTGATTTTATCTTTTCCATCCAAACTTACTTGACTAGATGACTCTCATGATTATACAAACATGCTTTTATATTTTCATCTAGAAAAAGAAAAATATATATAAAGAAGAAAAATGAGCATGGTCGCTCACACCTGTAAACCCAGCACCTTGGGAGGCAGTAGCAAGAGGAGCATAAATTTGAGGCCAGAGGCAGAGGCAGCCTGTCTAAATTAGTGAGACCCAGACACAAATTAAAAATAAAACATGGGCTGGCAGTACAGCCTAGTGTGGAGCATTTGAAAAGTATGTACAAGGGCCTGGGTTCAACCCTTAAGTATCACAAAAAAAGTGGGGGGAGAAAAGAAGAAAGAAAGGAAAGAGAGAGAGACAGAGAGAGACAGAGGAGAGAGAGAGAGAGAGAGAGAGAGAGAGAGAGAGGAAGGAAAAAGAGAAAAAGGAAAAGGAAAATCATGCCTGGATTCTATTTCCTCCTCTGGACGTGGTCTTTACTGACAGCCTGTATTTCTCCCTTTACATGCCCTCACCAACACTGCAATCGAGCTTCACTCTTACCAGATACCAAAGCCATTTATCAACATTCATTTAACTTGATCTATCAAAAATACTTGACACAACTGATTGCTTTCAGTTTCCTAGAAATACTTTTTCTCTTGGCTTCTACACTGCCTCAACTTTTTTTCTTTGCACTACTGGGGTACCCTCAGCTCATATTTTTACTTTTGAGAAAGGATTTTGCTAAGTTATACAGACTACCTCTGGTCTTGAACTTGCGATCCTGCTGTCTCCACCTCCTGAGCCACTGGGATTACAGGAGTGTGCCACCATGCCTGGCTCACTTCCCTGATTTTTCTTCTATTTTCTCTCTCTCTCTCTCTCTCTCTCTCTCTCTCTCTCTCTCTCTCTCCCTCTCTCCCTCTCTCTCTCTCTCTCTCTCTCTCTCTCTCTGTCTCTTTCTCCCCCCTGCCTTGTCTTTACTGGAGTGTCTTGCCTTCCTCAGCTCCAGTGGTGGACATCCAGAAGGCTATGGTTTTGTCCCTTTTCTCCATCCACACTAATTCCTTAGATGATTTAGAATAGTTTCATCACTTTATATGCCATTTATATTGCATTTGCAACTCCTGTCTAGATTGCTCTTCCCAACCTTCAGCAGAATATATCTAACTGCCTGATTAAAACTTTCACTTGAATGTCTGATACATATATCAAAATCAAGGGCTGGGGTGTGGCTCAGTGCTAGAGTGTTTGCCTAGTATTTGTGAGGCACTGTGTTCAATTCCCAACACCAGAAGAAATAAAGTTGTTGTTGTTGTTGTTGTTAGGTGCCATCAACTCAGGCCCAATTCAATGTGACCCTATGTACAACAGAAGGAAACACTCCTTGATTCTGTGCCAGGTACACAATCTTATATATGTTTAAGCCCATTGTTGCAGACACTGTGTCCATATATCTAATGGAGGGTTTTCTTTTTTTCGTTGACCTGCCACTTTCCCAAATATCATGTCCTTCTCCAGTGATCGATCCTTCCTGACTACATGTCCAAAATAAGTAAGATGCTGTCTAGCCATCCTTGCTTCCAAGGAGCACTCTGCCTGCACTTCTTCTAGGACTGATCTGTTGGTTCTTTTGGCAATCCATGGTATATTCAATATTTGTCTCCAGCACCATAATTCAAAAGCATTAATTCTTCTCTTGTCTCCCTTATTCAATGTCCAGATTTCACAACCATATGTTGTGACTGAAAATACCATGGCATGAGTCAGATGCACCTTCATCTTCAGTGTGACATCTTTACTGTTCAATACTCCAAAGAGATATTTTGCCACAACTTTTCCCAAAGCAATGCATCTTTTGATTTTTTGACTGCCGCTTCCACGGGTGTTGATTAGAGAACCAAGTAAAGCCTGAAGGCATACAACTGTGGTGTCTGATCCCGGCAGACCTCAGAAGCTGAGCAGGGTCAGATCTGGTTAGTACTTGGAAGGGAAACTGCTTGGGAACACCAGGTGCTGTAAGCTTGGGAGAAGGACCTGGCAACCCACTCCCTCCGAAACAATCAGCCATGGAAAACCTTATGGATAGCAGAGAAGCATAACCGTAGTGTTTTGTCTGCTGTATATAGGGTCGCTATGAGTCAGAAACCAATTTGAAGGCACCTAACAACAACAACAGGAAATAAAATTATTAAGTCCATAATGGAGTTTCTGATATTCTCCCATCAGAAAAGCACAAATAAGTCATAAGTAATTCCTGTATCTGCTGAGACTAAAAGCCTAGAAGTCTCTTTGATATCTCTGTATCTTCCATACATCTCACCTTCAACACATGTCTGAACTATGGACACCATCTCGACTCATTCACTATCTCCTCTCCCTTGGATTATTGATCCAATCTCATAACTGCTTCTGTTCTTGACTCTTACTCTCTTCTCTCAACAGAGTAGACAGATTGATCATTTAAATATACAAATTAAATCAAGCTCCTCTTCTGGTCAAAATCTTCCAGTGGCTACCTAATTGTCTTGGAGTAAAATTCAATGTAATCACTCTCTTCTAGAAGGTTCTATATGGTCTGCTATCTGGTCATCTTGCTACCGTCACCTGGTGTCCACTCTCATGGTATAGCCTCCTATTCCTGGCTTGCCTCTTTAGGGCATTACGTTAGTACTTTGTTCATTTGTTAGTGATGAGGATGATTTGCACTCATGTGTCTGCCTGATTAGCTCAAGCTTTGATTCAAAATCACCTTCTCAATTAGTCTCCAGTTCAACTCTGCACTCCAAAATTTCATGTTTCTATTTTTTGTGAGTTCTTTCTTTTTTATAATTTCCTACCATAATAAATATTTGTAACTGTATATCTCATGTGGTATTTGTCATCTCATTAAATAAGCATTTTCATCTCTTTGGTGTAGTACTAGCACCTAGAGCTGACTCTAGCCCATAGTAAGTATTTAGTAAGGATCAGTGAATGGATACATGCTCTTTCCACTTTCACCTTTTTCTCCAAAAATGCCCACAAGATATGTTGTTCAGAGATGCACACTCTGGTCTTTCCCTTCCCTTCTTTAGCTTTGCAGCCTCTTATGTTGTTCCCAGATGCACACTCTGGTCTCTTCCTTTCTTTAGCTTGTCAGCCTCTTTCTTTGCCAGGAACATCTTTCATCCTTTCCCTGAATCTCTGCAAGGCCAAATCTCTTGCATCTTTCCCATCTCTTAAAGAAAGTTATGTTTCTACAGTAACTTTCCTATTCCTTTTCAAATCAAAGAGTTCTTGGCTTTTTTCTGGTTCCCATCATAGATTGGCCACAGCTGAAAATAATCTCCCTTTTCCCTGAACACCTCTGCATTCCACCAGCACGCACCTCTCACACCGGCATCATGTTTCCCTCCATTTCCCACTTTGAGAACTGCAAACAGTCAATTAAATTGTCTTCATTCTCTCAAGAATTTAGATACTTTAGGTTTGGCTCCCTTGTCATAGCATTATGCCAGCTCTGTATTTCTCTTTGCCATTTTTTAAATCGCTCTTTTTATTTCTTTCATTTTTTATAACCTTAATTTATAGGGGGCTCCCTGAGGAGCTCTGTGTTTTACTACTTCTCTCTCCCTCTCTTTCTCATAATTTTCCATTGATGTAGATTTTCAGCTTTGGTTTTCCAAGACCTAGGGTTCTGCAGAGTTTCTTTTTGTAGAAATAAAGGGGTAGCTAAAAGAACTGAGTTCCTGGAATTCTTTCACATCTACAGTCAATCCCCACACCTATTTATGATATTCCTATTAATATAACTGTGCATACATATCTGTGTGTACATACACTGACACACACACTTTTTCTTTTACAAAATGATTCTGTTCCTAAAGATATTTTTAAACTGAATATATGACCCACATTAGCACAGGATTTTTTAATCTCCAATTTCCTTTTGAATCAAATTCCAGAGTACACTTATGATTCCGTTTTCAACTTGATGAGCTGTAAGTTATGGTCATTGTCCAGGTTCAAGTTCTTCCAAATAAAATCATGGATAATAGAGCTGCAAAGATGCTTTTTGAACTTCCTGTACTGCATCTTCTTTTCATACGTGATGAAAATATGCCCTGAAAGAAATCTATTTGTTCACATTCATATGGTTACTTAGTACAAAAGTCAAAAGATCGAAAACTAGAAATAGCTTTCAAGGGAAAAGCATATTCTGTACTCTACCTTGCCAAAATAACCAGCATTTTATTTTACGTTAAGCTTGTATGATATATTCTTCAATCCATTGAGAGTGAAACTTGCCCTTATATTAAGGATTTACTGAATATTCTGTCTACAGGCAAATGTTCTGAGCAACTGGTTTCAGAAGATTTTTACTCATGTTCTGTCTAGTCATGGTACCAGTTTTAGTCTGTGTTATGGTGACATGGTTCAAAGAGATGATAAGGAAGAACTAAAGAACAAAACTGTGAAGATGAATTGTATACCTGTGTGAGGAAGAAATTATTACTCATCTACTCCAGAAGAATCAATATCATTGAGGATGGTCAACAGGGTCTAATAGAATGAGTCTGGAAACATATACATGAGGTTAATTTCCTGCTCTGTCATTTACAGGAGACCTTGGGCAAGCTGCTTAGTATTTCTGAGCTTTGGTTCTTCATTAAACATTAAAATGGCAACAACAAGACTACTATTGCATAGATTAAATTAGAAAATTATGTAAGAGACACTGCCTCAGACTAATCTCTTAATAAACTGTAAGCATTGGTAACTGAGAACATAGCCTAATAATATAAAATTAACAGGAAATATAGTACATTATTAATATGACTTCTAACATTAGGCACATGGACTGAATAATTCTGCCTGGCTCTGCTTTACATGGTCACATGGATTGTATATTTATAATGAAATTCCGAAGCACTCTAATTTCACACCAGTATGGCTGTCTCTGCTAGTCATAATGGGGAGGTTCCTAGCATACAGCAGATAACAAATTTTTGTTTCTGTATCTTTTAGTTGATGTAAATATGACATCTATCAACTAATATTCCTTGCTCGCCACCAGGCACAGACCTTCTGATGAGGCGTGACTCTGTTTTATTTTATTTAGTTAGTTTAAACAGAAGGAAGAAAACAGACAAACTTACCTATGCTATCCATTCTTCTGAGCCAATATCAAATGCTCTGATGGTGAGATTAGTGTAATTTATATGCAGATTCCTGGAAGGAAAGGGAACTGCTGACCTCCTGTTCCACTGCTTGGAATCTCCCTGGACTCTGAAACAGACAGTTTAAAATATTAATGCCTTGAATAATAAATTAGAGTCCATATTAAATGAGGTGTGAGCACAACAATTTTAATTAGTTTCAGGCACATTTCAATGATTGTTTGGCCATTAACTCCAGTAAACATAAAAATAGAAGGGGAAAAAAATGTATGAGGTCCTTATTACTTAGCTTTGTTTTAACTGAAGCCTTTGAGAAGATGTATATCATTTTAATTTTGGTTCCAAAGGCTTTTATGTAAATTAATTGCATTGGAGAATTGGAAAGAACATTTTATTCAATTTGGAAGAGCAGTGATTATAAGCTTTACATTAATATAACAACAATTTAACAATGGTTGATAGATGGGCCACCACCATGTAATTATCAAAAGTGAGCCACTCTCTTGATCTCTAATTAGGTCTATAAGTAAATAGAGTTTGCCAGCACTAATTGCCGTATTAAAGCTGGCAGTGAGGTAGCAAGTGAGCTCATGTTATGGTAGTCAGCACAGGGTACTGTTTATCTAAAGATTTTTCCATTTTCTGATTCAATCAGATATGTAATTCAATTATATATGTTGTGGAAATAGACATTTAAGGGAATTAGAAAGCGTTCTCCTCCTTGCTCTATACACCATCCATCTCATCAGCTGTAAGAATCAGTGCTTGGAGTCTCCAGAATAAATATTAGGTTAAATGTTTGCAACATGCCTTACTGTTCGTCACATGCCTATGCTCTAATAGCTGTCTTTGTACCCAGAATATCCAGTGCTTCACGTCAGACAAATGCAGAGATGGAAGACATACAATTCCTTGATTTGCTGTTCCATTTTCATAGAGATTAAAAAGCACACAAAGGGGATTTGGAAGACATTTGAGTACTAGGCTAGATATCCTGGAACCAAATTGAAAGAACCCAGGAAATCCCTTTATTCCTTTCAGTCTTTGAATAAAAGCTTGGCCCAGTATGCAACAAAGACTATTTGTTTTATTTTTTTTTTCCTCCAGCTCATTCCAATGGGTGCATCAATAACATTTAAAGGGAAAAGGGATTTTCATTTAGGCCTCAGGTTGAGTTTAAAGTAGATCTGAAAAAAGTAATTTTCTATTGAAGAACATATAAGAAGTCAACCTCAAAAGATCACTGGGAGATTTTAAATGCTCTCAACACCAAAATTGATCGGTATGCGAGGTAATGCACATGTTAATTAGCTTTAGTTAGCCAATTTACAATGTGTACATGTATTGAACCATCATGATGTACAATATAAATATACATTTTTTATCTGTCAATTTAAAAATAAGCCAGGTAACTGTATTTCTAAAAGGAAACCAATATCTTTAAATACTCCCTAAGTGAAAAGAGCAAACATTCTGCCCATCTTCACAAAAACTGTAGACCATGAAATGTCTGTGGCATAAAAACTAATATAATTCTACCAAGAAATGATGCCAATTCCTTGACAGGGTCTTTTGTATCCATGGTATTGCCATGGTGCACAATGACCCAAAAGGGCAAAATCCTACGTACAGCAGATCAAAACACTTGCCGATTCTGTGCCAGGCACATGATCTTATTTATGTTTAAGCCCATTGTTGCCGACACTGTGGCAACAAGTGTCGGCAGATGGACACAGATGGACACATCTGGTGGAGGGTTTTCCTCTTTTGCGTTGACCTGCCACACTCCCTAACATGATGTCCTTCTCCAGGGATTGATCTCTCCGGACTACATGTCTGAAATATGTAAGATGCAGTTTGGCCATTCTTGCTTCCAAGGAGCACTCTGGTTGCACTTCTTCTAGGACAGATTTGTTGGTTCTTTTGGCAGTCCATGGTATATTCAATAGACATCTCCAGCACCACAATTCAAAAGCATCAATTCTTTCTCTGTCTCCCTTGTTCAATGTCCAGCTTTCACAACCACATGATGCCACTGAAAATACAATGGCATGAATCAGACACACCTTTGTATTCAATGGGACATCTTAGCTTTTCAATACTCTTCAGAGATCTTTTGCCACAGCTTTGACTGGAGCAATGAGTCTTTTGATTTCTTGACTGCTGCTTCCACAGGTGTTGATTATAGAGCCAAGCAAAGCAAAATCTTGGACAACCTCAATCTTTTCTCCATTTATTGTGAAGATGCATGCTGACCCAGTCATAAGGATTTTTGTTTTGTTGATGTTTAGTTGTAACCCATATTGAAGGCTATGATCTTTCATTTTCATCAGTAAATGTTTTAAATCCTCTTCACTTTAAGCAAGCAGAGTTGTGTCATCTGCATAATGCAGGTTGTTAATGAGTCTTCCTCCAATCTTGATGCCATATTCTTCCTCATAAAGTCCAGCTTCTTGGATTACTTGCTCAGTGTATAAATTGAAGAGATAGGGTGAAAGTATTCAGCCCTGACCCATGTCTTTTTCAACTTTAAACCATGCAGTGTTTCCTGGTTCTTTTTGAACAACTGCCTCCGGGTTCATGTACAGATTTCTCATGAGCACAATTAGGTGTTTTGGTATTCCCATTTTCCGAAGTGTTATCCATAATTTGTTATGATCCACACAGTCATATGCCTTTGCATAGTCAATAAAACATAGATAGACATCTTTCTGATAGTCTCCGCTTTCAGCAAATATCCACCTGACATCAGCAATGATGTCCCTGGTTCCCCTCCCGCTTCTGTATCCTGTTGATTTTCAAGTAATTCCCTGTCTATATACTGCTACAGTTGCTTCTGAATGATCTTTAGTAGAATTTTGCTGGTGTGTGATATTAATGATATTGTCCAATAGTTTGCACACTCAGTTGGATCCCCTCTTTTGGGAATAGACACAAATATGGATCTCTTCCAGTCAGTTGGCCAAGTAGCTGTTTTCCAAACCTGTTGGCACAAACATGTTAACACCTCCAGTGACGCATCTGTTTGTTGAAACACATCTATTAAATCCCATCAATTCCTGGAGCCTTGTGTTTCACCAGTTCTTTCAAGGCAGCTTCCACTTCATCCTTCAACACCACTGGTTCCTCTTCATATGCAACCTCTTGGAATCGTTGGTCATCTACCAATTCTTTCTTGTATAATGACTCTGTGTATTCTTCCCATCTTCTTTTGATGATTCCTGCATCATTTAATATTTTCCCTGTAGAATCTTTCACTACTGCCATTCCAGGCTTGAATTTTTTCTTCACTTCCTTAAGCTTGAGAAACACAGAGTGTGTTCTTCCCTTTTGGTTTTCTGCCTCCAGCTCCTTGCACATGTCATTATAATATGTGTTTTTGTCTTCTCGAGCTGCCTTCTGAAATCTTCTGTTTAGTTCCTTAACTTCATCATGTCTTCCTTTTACTTAGCTGCTGGACATTCAAGGGGAAGTTCTACTATCTCTTTTGACGTGTAATTTGGTCTTTTCTTTTTTTCTTGTCTTTTTAGGAACATTTTGCTTCCTTCTTCAATGACATCTTTTATGTCATGCCACAACTCTTCTGGTCTCCTGTCATTTGTGTCTAATGCATTAAACCTATTTTTGAGGTGGTCTCTGAACACAGGTGGGATATACTCAAGGTCATACCATGGCACTCGTATACTTATTCTAATTTTCTTCAGCTTCAGTTTGAACTTCATATGAGAAGTTGCTGGTCTGTTCCACATTCAGCACCTGGTCTTGTTTTGACATTTTGTACAGAGCTTTTCCATCGTCTCTTTCCACATATGTAGTCAATTTGATTCCTGTATGTTCCATCTGGTGAAATCCATGTGTATAGTCTCCGTTTATGATGTTGAAAAAATGTATTTGCAATGAAAAGGTCATTGGTCTGAGAAAATTCTATCATGCGATCTCCAGCTTCGTTTCTGTCACCAAGACCATATTTTCCAACTGCTGGGCCTTCTTCTTTGTGTCCGACCTTTGCATTCCAGTCACCAATGATTATCAGTATGTCTTGATTGCATGTTTGATCTATTTCAGATTGCAGAAGCTGATAAAAGTCTTCCCTTTCTTCATTTGTGGCCTTAATGGTGGGTGCATAAATTTGAATAATAGTTATATTAACTGGCCTTCCTTGTAGGCGTATGGATATTATTCTATCACTGACAATATTGTATTTCATGACAGATCTTGAAATGTCTTTTTTGATGCTGAATGCAACCCCATTTCTCTTGAGTTTATCATTCCCAGCATAGTAGACCACATGATTGTCTGACTCAAAATGGCCTATGCCAGTCCATTTTAGCTCACTGATGCCTAGAATGTCAATGTTTATGCACTCCATTTCTCTTTTAATGATTTCTAAGTTTCCTAGATTCATACTACGTACATTCCATGTTCCAATTATTAATCGATGTTTACAGTTGTTTCTCCTCATTTTGAGTCTTGCCACATCAGCAAGTTGAGCACCCTGGGGCTTTACTCCATTTCCATCATCATGGTAGACTCTACTTTGAGGAGGCAGCTCTTCCCCAGTAGTCTTTTGAGTGCCTTCCAACCTGGGGGGCTCATTTTCTGGCACTATATCTGACAGTG
The DNA here is from genome assembly GCA_007922755.1 of Pedetes capensis. NCBI lineage: Eukaryota > Metazoa > Chordata > Mammalia > Rodentia > Pedetidae > Pedetes > Pedetes capensis. The sequence goes on from VMDO01006422.1 coordinate 56,532, forward strand.
TTTCTTTGCTATTCATAGGGTATTCAATGGCTAGTTGTTTTCGGAGTGGTTAGCCAGGTCCTACTCCCTAGTCTATCTTAGTCTGGAAGCTCACCTGAAAACCTGTCCACCACGGGTAACCTTGCTCATGTCCGAGGTTACAGTGGCAGAGCTCTCAGCCTCATCACAACACAGAAGCCCCCACACTGCGGCAAACTGACAGATGTGTGGAGGCTAACTCTGGTACTCTACAATTATTCCCTGGTAAGGAATTAGTGTGTATTACTAGAAAGAGCACTGGGTCACAATGATCTTTACAGCCAGGTTCTTGGGCTTCAGGTTCATTTTTGATAGCAGGGCATGTCTAAAATACATGATCTTCAATTTATCCTCCTGTTGAAAAATGTGGTATGTGTTTGGTGTTATTTTTATCAAGGTTTTCTGTTTTTCTGGAAAGTTAACATTAACCTCAAATAGATTTGCAGGGCTAGTATTTGCATGTTGATGTTTTAAGCAACTGGAATGCAATGGGCAAGTGTCATAGTGAGGTTACACTAGAGAAAGCTGGAAAGAATGCTTCAGTTGCCAAGGTAGGGTAGTTAGGACACTATAGAAGACAGCTCTGGCTCAATAGGTTGTGAATGGTATCTCTGGATGCCAATAAGATGAGATACTGTACCATATGTGCCAAAGTAACAAGGAACACTGATCAGAGAAAGAAATGGACAGTAGAGATGCCCATATTTAGAAATCATACCTTGAAATGGCCCTTCTTGGTAATAATGCCCAGGGATGTTAAAATTGTAGAGCTTTAGCTCTGAATTTTGATTCCAGTTTTTGTTTACCTCTGCCTTGCTTGCTGTATGCCTTTTTCATGTCCTTGAACTTTATAGGCTCATAGTAAGTTACAAAGTAAGAAATCCCTGATGGCGAGAATCAGCCAAGAAGTCAAGAAGCCACTGAAAGTTGGACTGTTTGGCTTTATACCTCCTGGTCTGGCCTTGTCTTAGTACTCTAGAGTTCTAGCAAGGTCTTTATCCCAAAACTCGATTGTCAATTTACTTGGCAAGAGAGATGCATCATTGGACCAGAGCTAAATGGTCATCTTTTCCATTTTAATGTTCATGCCCTTAATTAATAGTTCAGTCTTTCAGATCCTCATTTGTTACACTTAAATGGATTTTGTAATTGGCTTTGCATCATAGTAAGACTTGTTGTCCCATTACAGCCCAGAAAAACAACCAATTAGTTCGAGCTTCCCTATCTTTCCTGATTCCTAAACTGCCCTGTTCCTACTTGTTTAAGTACAACAAATATGGTCCAATAAGATCATAGCTGTCCACTGTTAATGCACTTAGTTAAAAGATTACTGAATCTGTTAAGGATTTTGACCAATATGTCTCCTAACAAATGTATATTGAGGAATGACAGACCTGGTGAGTGAGTTAGAGAGTCATTATTTGGACCGCTAGTGAACTTGCATGAAAACTGTGATTCTTGTCAAGTCCATTAGCTGCTTTACAAAACAAGAGCTGTCATTTCATTAAGCTACTCCACACACATCAGCAGCTCCAGGGTGAATTCTGGTCAATTCTTGTCTATGTCACAGTTCCTTCTGAAAGTTGATTTTTCCCAGTGTACACCAGCAGCCTCCAAGTCTTCATTGCACAGGGAGATGCTCAGAGGGGACAAAACCATGGATCCAACCAAAGAAGCAGCAATTGCCTTGTAAAGTTCAGACACATAATTAAAATTTTGCCATTTTGATCTAATCTCAATCTTATTTTTTTAAAAAAAGTGTTAGAAACTATGGAAATTGGAGCATTAGATGACTAACTCATTACAATTTCAAGTTACAGGCAGAACTGAGACTAGAATTCAGACAGTCTACCTTCCAATCCACTGTTCCTTCTGAGGAACCACACACTACCCCTCTGATGGACTTCCTGTGTTCATTTTTTTCGTTCTCCATTTACTTAATAAATATTTACCGAGCCTTTCTCCTATGTCAGATACTATTCCAAAGCTGCAATCACCTCAGAGACCCCAGGGAAGTTCCTGTCTTCATGGAACTTAAGTTCTAGCTGGGGTAGAATCAATAAATCACTGTAAAAGTATGATATCATATAATGTTTAGTAAAATAAATCAGGGTAATGGATATGGAGAAAATGAGGGCACCCTTTAGAATAAAGTGTTAGAAAATGCCTCTTTGAAGCTGCATTGCAAAAGCAGTGATTTGGCTGAACTGAGAGTGAAAATCAAGTCATGCAGAGAGAAAAATTGCAAAGGTCCTGAGGCAAAAATAAATGTACGTTTGTGTCTACAGAATAAGAATGAGGCCAGTGTGTCCAGAATAGTGAGGGTGGCTGAGAATAGTAGGAGATGCGTACATATTTATAGATCATGATTATTTCTAGTTCCTCGTGAGTAGAATTACAATTCCATTGAAAGCAGAAAGAGAACATTTGTCCTGTCAAGAAGGCTGTTAAGTGGCTGCATAACCTGCAAATATTAAATTTTCTCAATGATAAAAGAACAGCCAAATTCAATTTAATCAATGACTAAGGCTGATATTATATATTAATTTCAATCAAATTGATTAAGGACTGTGTGCAAGGCATTGGGAGATAGATAGCCAAGCAGAGACTAACATAAGGCTGATATGGCAAACACAAGATCATGTGTGTGGCACTGTGTTGGGTGGTGTTTTATCCTGTTGTACTTAGGGTCACTGTGAGTTGATCAGACTTGATGACACCCAAGAACAACAAGGTTCGTGAGAAACACAATTTGAAAAACTTCAAATCAAAGTATTTTTAATTTCATTTCATTTTTAACCAAATTTTTAATGAACCTTCCAAAAGCTAAGAGATTAGCTTTTCATTTGGTAAACTATTGCACTGCCTTTTCCATGTCCTTTTTAAAAAATCAGTGAATTGTCAGCACATGTGTGTGCACACATATCCCTATATTTCATCTTCTTTAGTGTTTGAAAGTGGGTGATGAAGATGACTGACGAAGAGACCAGGTGTCAGGCATGAGTCATTCGTAGTAACTAGCTTATGAGAGGTTTCAGACCCTGAAGGTAATGCAAATGGATTTCTAAAATTGTTTCACAAATTCTGGAAAACATGAGGAAATTTCAGCCAAGAGTAATTATAATCCATTCTTTTTGAAAGGTTATTTTCCTAGCATGAGCTCATTCATGTTTCTATACATTTTAATCTTTTGGGTACCTAAAAATGGAAATGAGGATGAGGTCAGTAGTGATATTCTTTTGCAGATAGGATATCAAAGAGAGCAGAAAGGAATTCAGACACACCTACTTTCCCTCTATATACATACCCCTTTTACTTAGATTCTGGGTGTGAATGAACAATAAAAATTGATCTGTGCTTTAATTTGCTCAAATGTGTCCCTTTTCCTCAAAAAGAGAAGAATTTGGAGAATTTCTGTGGTCTCAGAAACATTACTCTATTTCCTTTAATTCTTTCTTTATACCAACTAACTGCTCTGACTCCTACCAGAGAATTTGCATAACTCTCTAAAGAAATACCTTTGGTGGCTACCAAGCCTTAAGGTTTTCCAGCTTCTATCTCACAGTTACCATCTCAAGACATACCCACATCCTTTCTTCTGGGAGATTGTAGAGCTACCACAAGGAGGTGACATGATTTCAGTCTTCTGTAAATCCAGTGTCCATTAGTCAGCTGTTTCCACTCAGGCAGCCCTTGGTTTACAGAAGCATATGTGTTGTGTAGTGGCCTCAGTAGTTGACCCCCCCAAAACTTATTCCACTAGTCTCCAATCCTAAAACATAAAGATGGCTTGAGGAATTGACCTCAGTTCAGCAGGTCCTTATGATCTGAGACTTTCCTGTACCACTGATGGTCCAGTTCATTCAGAAGGGTAGGCTTTATGATTTATGTTGTTTGAGTTCTGTATTCCAGGGTCCAGTTTATACTTGATTTTGAAATTCATGCTTTCTTTTCATAAGTGGAGATGACCACTAAAATCAGAGTGAGGCAGCTCAATGAAGACTTAAATTGGAGATGGTATTCCTCTCTGCAGAATACTATAATATTAATAAATTTAGGACATTTGGGCTCAAGCCCTTGCACAATTGCTTATTAATTCAACGTTATTTTAGATAAGTTTTCTGAGCATCTGATTTGTTAGTGGATTGGGGGGAAAAGCCCCTATCTCATAGTGCTATTACATACATTGTATGATTAAACTATAAGAAAAAATTTGGAAAAAATATAAAGTTTAAAACCTTAGAACACTCAAGCTTGTGACACATATCATTCTGAAACATCTTTCAGCAAAACACCAGACATTTTAAATTGAATCACCCACACATCTTACTGTCTCATTTTAAATTGAGAACCTGGCCAGAGGTACATGTAAATGAAATAGAACAAAATAAATGGATTCTTGCCCAGTGGATTCAGATCTTATCCATGTTTACTTTGGGAAGCAAGAAACTATCAGTACTTGGGCCATGGAAGAGGCAAAACAAGTTCAAAAGGCAGAGAACATTACTACTTATTGATCCATTAAAAAATATCAGAAGACTGACCAAAAGCTAGAGTAGTGGTTCTGGAATAGTTCTTGATGAAATCTACTGAGAAATCCCAGTGGTGTATGGATTTAGGAGAGACAAGGGGAAGGAAAAGATGGAGAACAAGCCAGCAGAATACTGGGATGGTTCCAACTGAGAGCTCCATTTTATCATTTTTGTTTAAAGGACAGAGATTAATGGTAAGCGCCATAACAAGATTCCCTCTTCTTCGACCACTGCATGACTTCAACCATTGAAAACTATCTTAGTGCTTCTTGGGGCTCTTCTTCACGTCTAGAAATGACTTTGAATATTAAAGAATTTTATTATATTGCAAGGAAATTTGTTGTACTTGTTCATTTATTTCCTATCAGTTGGATTTACCTCCTATAAAAGCTACCTAACCTCTCTTTTCCATAATGGACTTATAAATATTAAAAATCTGCTTACATGCACAATCTGTATTTCCTCTTAATGCTAAGATTACAATGTCTTTTCAGATGACATAGTTTCAAGTCTTCTTGCTGTTATGCCATTTCTACTATAGGGTTGCACCAGTTTGCATAGATCCAATGCAGATATTTGAAAACAGTTTTATTGATGTTGCCTGAATAAGACGAAACAAGCTAAAATAATACCTTCCCCGATTTGGATAGATATTGATAAGTACTGGTGATCCAGCAATCTATTGGCACCAATTTCCTTTTATGATATATTACAATTTATCAGCCCTCAAACCTATGCCCATGAATTTTTGGAAACCTTAGTGTTCTTACCAAGAATACTGGAAAAAATTCTGGGCCTCTGTTTTCTCAGTCACTACTGGCTCTGGATATCTATCTACTCTGAATTTTAGTTGAATAATTGTCTTGCTGCCCTTCAATGGCTGCTCTTTCCTTCTACCATCTTACTTTTCTGATTAAATTTAAAACCTTTATACTCTTTTTCTTTTTACTACATCAAACTGTATTAGCAATATGATATTTTGTTTATATCAAACCTAGTTGATGAATTAAGTGAACAGTGGGACTCATTTTAAACAATGTAAATTCTTTATAAAATATTTTTTGGCTGAAAAGCCCCTTGGTCATTTCCAGGAAACTTTCAGCCTCTGGACTTCTTGCTCAGCCCTCTTTTTCTTCTTTCTTCTTTGTTCTCTTTTAGCAGCAAAGCTACATACCTCTCATTATCTTTTTTTATAGCAACTTTGTTCTCTTTAGCTCTTATCCACAGATATAGGTTGCTGATGTCTCTGTTACCAGATTTGAAATTTGGAGTTGAAGCAACCCACCAAGTTCAATTTTAGTTATAGTGATGTTCTGAGTTTTTGTCTAGGAGAGGGACTGTTTTTTAAGGTTTACACTTAGTGATGTAGCCTAAGTTTCATCCCACATCTGGGGGATTAATTCTACTTAATATCTTTTGCAGACAAATTAAGCTTACAGTAATTTAACACAGAGCTATACACATATTAGAGATGGCCTAAGAATCAACATATCTGAAAAATGTGAAGCAATCTCATTGGCTTATTTTAATTTTATTTCCCACGCCTTGACCCCTGGTGAAAGGATGGAAAGTAAGTTACACTATAGAGTTAATGGGAGAACAAAGGAATCAAAAAACTGGATAATGCAGCCATAAAAATCACTGATTTTAGTATATCACCTTTGTGGCCTCCAAGGAGCTATAGAAATACTATTCACAGCACTTTCTTTTTTCCAAAAGCAGCTCTTCCAGACCTGCAATCACAGCTGTTCATGATGTTCAGCAGGGAAACCCAGGCAGATGTTGCATAACTTCCCTTTTATCACCTCTTACAGGAGTCCAATATGAATTAAAAGGGCGTTTATATCATTAAACCTACCAAAAAGAAAACACAGTCCCCAAGCCTCTTGCTACAGAGCTACAGAAGGAAAACGTGATTTGATTTTCTAAGACAAGGGACTATGCTGCTCTGGGTTGAATGTTTAGTCAGGGAGGAATAAAGATGAGCTAAAGAGATCATCGAGGAAGACAAGTATTCTCAGGAAATGAAGCACAAACAGACAACGACATTCTGATTCCCATTAACAAACCTGGGATCAGCTCATGGGAATGTGTCTTCCAGAGGCCTTGGCTTACTCTCATTTCAACTGTATTCTCTGCTTAAAATTATAATTTATGTTGAAAGAGTCTGGCCTATAGTCTTCACGTAGAGCACAATCACACAAACTCGGTGGTGGATGGCCACTGTGGTAGATTGAAATAGGAGGAAGTACTAAATCATCTGTTTATATGTACCCTCAATATCATTCTATTACCTTAGAGCTTATTCTAATATACGTGTTCAACAGTGCATTTTGCATCACTTATAAATGAGCAAACACATGCTTTTTTGCAATTAGGAGTTAATAATAAAAATTTGGTTGCCAATATTCTAAAGGATTTATGGAATCAGGGACTGGTGTGCAACACAGAATGAAGAAAATTTTAGAAAAAAAGTTCAGTCTCCTTTGGGCTGTGACTGAAAGTTCAACAGAAACCAGATGGTGAATCCATTGGAACAGGTCTGGATCTTCTCTTCTCCTGGGATTCTCAGGAAATAGCATTGCTACAGAGAAAGAATGTTAACATCTAAGCAATCTTTTTTTAAAATTGCAAATAAATGGTTGATTTCAATGATATTTCCTTTGCCATATTCAGTTGTTACCTACTTGGACACTCTCAACTCACATATGGAATTGAAACACTAAGAATCAATAACCCCATATTTTAAGTCTCTGCATGATTTATTTCTATTACTTTATATGATAGAAGACCAGATATATCACAGTCAACTACAGGAACAAGCATTTCCCTAACAGGCAGTTCTCACCAAAGAAGCTAAATATATCTACAGAGATAGCCTGCTGACATGACATTTAATTTTTAATATTAAAATCCAGTTTTGAGGCATCAAAGTCTATGTTATTAATAACGGTTATACAAAGGATACAAAATAGTGGGGCAGTTGTATTATGTGTCAGATTTAGGTTTAAGTCAGAACTTTGGTTTTACTATTTTTGCACAAAAATAGTTGCATAGAAATTATATATGGTCCCCCTTAAACAAAAGAATGAAAATTGTGTTGACTTTGCAAATCTGGATACATTGATTTAAGCCAGTCTTAATACATTGATTTATGCTGGTCTTAAATACATTGATTTAAGCCAGTCTTAGTGACTAACTTGGTTTTTGCTTTGAAGTCTGAGCCTTCTTTCACCTGAATTCCCGGAAAACAAATCTGGCAATGACTCTCAATGGAATAAAAATTAGACTTATGAAGTCTTGCACTTTCCTAAAGCCTGGAGTTTTTACCTACAACTGGGAAAACCAAAAGATATTCAAAATTACTTTTCTGGGCCATGAAATAACAAGGGATTTGAGCTTATCGACCCTGATCACCACAAAATCAAATGTACTAAAAATAGCTTGACTGGGAGATAGATGGGATCCCCCTTGGGAAGACTAATTTTTTAATAGAAGTCTTTTGGGCATGAATGATGGGACTGTCACTGATTTATAACTTTTTCTTGCTGGGAAGAGCATGACCAGGCCAGTTCTATCAGCAAGAAGGCAAACTATTCAATCACATTCATATCCTCTTGACTCACTTTCAATTGCCCTCACTGCTTGTTTTGCTGTGAGTTTGGTTTGAGTGCTAGCATTCCCTCATGACTTAGGTTAAAGATGAAAAACAAAACAAACATAACAAACCAGAGATGCTTTAGAGGAACTCGATTGTGGCATAGCTCTTCCTTTCTGCCCCAGCGGATAGTAAAGTCTAAGTGAATTAGGAATAAACTTTGACAGTCAATGAACAGTGCTTAAATTGGGCCTGAGTTGTTCTATCATCATTTTATAATTACATCTTCAGGTATAGTGGATTTCATTTAGAAATGGCGCATGAGCACCTGTAATTTGGCATTCCAGTTACAGCCCTAGTGTATCACACACTTGATTAATAAACTTTGAAGTGCTAAGATGATTCTCTGTCATTAATCATATTTTCTTCTATCTCTATATTACCTGAAATCATTAGAGGAGAAGAAAGCCTGAAGTGCAATCAGCTATGAGCATGCTAATGCAATGACTAGGCTCTTAGCTTCAAAGAGGCTGAAGAAATTAAGTGGGAAATTATAAATTACACATGATTTTTATTTTAGGGAATTGAGCATATTCTTTCTTTAAAACAAGGGATAGCTTGTGAAAAGCACCTTTTAATAACATCTATTCAATCTAGGTTGACAGAGTTTCACCTATTAGAATAATGATTGGAAAACCTCTTGTTTTAGGTAGAAGGAAACCCCTCATAGAATTTCAGGAACTCAAGGTTTTTTTTCAAGCAGTCAAAATGGACAGTACAAATCCAAGAAGGTCTTTGACACCATTAGTTATCTTATTCATTTCCACACATGTGGAATCCATTCATCAGTCAGGGATTATTAGGAGATAATGTAGCCAGTTTTAGGTATGGATCTGTGGGTCTATTTTTCATGTAGATGGATTAGCCTCATAGTTTAGGTGTTTTAAAGGATTGTAGCCTATGATATTTGTCTTTGTGGGCATGGCTTTTTCATTTAAAATCATGGTCTCCAGATCACATGTTTTCTCTCATATAAGAACTCTAGATTCTAAAATACATATGAAATGTATTTTATAATATTTAAAATGTTACATATGTCATGAATGTAGAAAGGAGACTATTTGTGGGGAGAAAGGGAACTAAAGGGAAGTAGGGGGAATAAGAAATGGTAATGAACGGGAAAGAAGACAAATGTCATATTTCCTCTTATGCAGAACCTAGATTAAAATATACATATAATGTATATAATATATATAATATATATTATATATAATACATATTATATCTATAAGACATGCAAGCAGATGGAAGATTGTGGGAGGAAGAAGATCAGCAGGATGAACAGGGAGGACATGAAAGGTAATGAGTGGTGAAAATAATGTACAATGATATGTACATATGGAAATGTCATAGTGTAACTCATTAATATGTACACTAACTAAAAATATTACTAATAAAAAAAGTGAACCAGCTGGTTGTGGTAGAGCACACATTTAATCCCAGCAACTCAGGACGCCGAGGCAGGAGGGCTGAAAGTTCAAGGGCAGTGGCAGCCTGTGCAATGTAGTGAGACTGTGTCTCAAAATACAAAGTAAAAAATGGGCTGAGGGTATGGTTCAGTGGTTGAGCATTTGCAAAAAGCATGAGGCTCTGGGTCCAGTTCCCCAGTACTGCACAAAAGAAAGTGAGCCAAAATACTTATTAGGCACAAAGCCACACAATGTATACCAGCTGGTCTATGGAGCCATCTCCCCTATCAGGAATGCACTTACTTGTTTATGAATTGATGCCTACTTACAGAATTCTAAAGGAGTACAGACTTACAAGTCAAAGGCAAAGAAAAAAGAAATCTTTTGAATAAGACAAGCTAAATCAATAAGTATTAGATCATAATATTGAAAGAGGCTTTAATACTCAGACTGGAGTTGGGAAAGAGATATTTACCTTGAATCAAATGAAACTCATGTGCAGATTATTTCTTAAAATTTAAACATTAAATCTTACACTGTCAAGGATACTGAAAGAGCAAATGTACTCCCTAATTTCCAAGATTTGTTAGTGAGAATATTTCTTAAATATTATCCCAGCCAAACAGATACCACAGCCTGTAAACAACTGAGTTCCACATGCCGGGCATGGTGACACATGCCTGTAATCCGCATGGCTTGGGAGGCAGAGGCAGGAGGATCTCAAGTTTGAGACCAGTGGCAGTAGTGTAAATTAGCGAGACCCTGTCTCAAAAAAAAAAAAGTGAAATAATGGGCTGAAGATGCAGCTCAGTGGTCCAGCACTTGCAGAGCATGCAAGCGCAAGGCCCTGGGTTCAACCCCCAGTACTGCAAAAAAGAAAACAACAAAACAGCAACAACAAAAACAAACAATTGTGTTCCTATATCTTGGCATATATGTTGCATTGAATGCTGGAATATACTCTTTTTCTTACCTATTTTATATTGTTGAATTGTTCCTGGAAACAACCGAGGTCAAGGAGATGATGTTGTTGTTGTTAGTTGCCATCGAGTCCAGTTCATAGCAACCCTGTGTACTGCGGATCTAAACACTTCCCAGTTCTGTGCCAGGAACACGATCTTATTTATGTTTAAGCCCATTGTTGCAGACACTGTGTCAATCCGTCTGATGGAGTGTTTTCCTTATTTCATTCACCCGCAACTCTCCCAAACACGATGTCCTTCTCCAGGGATTGACCTCTCCTGACTACATGTCCAAAATATGTAAGACACGGTCTGGCCATGCTTGCTTCCAAGGAGCACTCTGGTTGTACTTCCTCTAGGACAACTCTATTGGTTCTTTTGGTAGTCCATGGTATACTTAATAGACGTCTCCAGAACTATAATTCAAAAGCATCAATTATTTTCCTGTCTTCCTTGTTCAATGTCCAGGTTCCACTACCATATGATGAGACTGTAAATACCATGGCATGAGTCAGGGGTACCTTCATCTTCAATGTGACATCTTTACTTTTCAGTACTCTAAAGAGATCTTTTGCCACACCTTTTCCCAGAGCAATGCATCTTTTGAATTTTTTTACTGCTGCTTCCATGGGTGTTGATTATAGAGCCAAGCAAAGCAAAATCTTGGACAACTTCAATCTTTTGTCCATTTATTGTGAAGTTGCACATTGACCCAGTTGTAAGGATTTTTGTTTTGTTGATGTTTAGTCACAATCCATATTGAAGGCTATGATTTTTTATTTTCATCAGTAAATGTTTTAAATTCTCTTCATTTTCAGCAAGCAGAGCTGTGTCATCTGCATAATGCAAGTTGTTAATGAGTCTTCCTCCAATTCTGATGCTGTGTTCTTCCTCATAAAGTCCAGCTTCTTGGATTGTTTGTTCAGCATATAAACTGAGAGATATGGTGAAAGTATACACATCTTTCTCAACTTTAAACCAGGTACTGTTTCCTTGTTCTATTTGAAAAACTGCCTCCTGGTTCATGAACAGATTCCCCATGAGTACAATTAGTTGCTTTGGTATTCCCATTTTCCGAAGTGTTATCCATAATTTGTTATGATCCACACAATCAAATGCCTTTGCATAGTCAATAAAGCATAAATAGACAACTTCTGACATTGTTTGCTTTTGGCTAATATCCACCTGACATCAGCAATGATGTCCCTGGTTCCCCACCCTCTTCTGAATCCCATTTGATTTTCTGGTAATTCCTTGTCTATATGCTGCTGCAGTCACTTTTGAATGATCTTTAGTAAGATTTTATTTCTGTGTGATATTAATGATATTGTCCGATAGTTTCCATATTCAGTTCGATCCCCATTTGTGGGAATAGACACAAATATGGATCTGTTCCAGTCAGTTGGCCAGGTAGCTGTTTTCCATATCTCTTGGCATAAACATGTTAGCACCTCAAGTGCTGCATCTGTTTGTTGAAACATCTCCATTAGTATTCCATCAATTCCTCAAGCTTCATGTTTCCCCAGTTCTTTCAAGGAGGCTTCCACTTCCTCTTTTAATATAATTGGTTCTTCTTCATATGAGACTTCTTGAAATGGTTGGTAATGGTCATCAACCAATTCTTTCTTGTATAATGACTCTGTGTATTTCTTCCACCTTCTTTTGACATTTCCTGCATCATTTAATATTTTCCCTGTAGAAATTTTCACTATTGCCACTCAAGGCTTGAATTTTTTTCTTCACTTCCTTAAGCTTGAGAAACACAGAGCATGTTCTTCCCTTTTGGTTTTCTGCCTCCAGCTCTTTACACATGTCATTATAATATTTGTTTTTCTCTGTCAGTTTGCCACACTATGGGGGCTTGTGTGTTGCAATGAGGCTGAAAGCTATGCCACCAGTATCTCAGATACCAGTAGGATCACCCATGGTGGACAGGTTTCAGCTGAGCTTCCAGACTAAGACAGACTAGGGAATAGGCACTGGCAAACCACTCCTGAAACAACTAGCCATTGAAAACCCTATGAATAGCAAAGAAACATTCTCAGATATAGTGCCAGAAAATGAGCCCCTGAGGTTGGAAGACTACTGGGGAAGAGTTGACTCCTCAAAGTAGAGTCTATCTTGATGACAGAAATGGAGTAAAGCCCCAATGACCTCCATTTGCTGATGTGGTACGACTGAAAATGAGGAGAAACAACTGTAAACATCCATTAGTAATTGGAACATGGAATGTATTAGTATGAAACTAAGAAAATCGGAAATCTCTAAAAGAGAAATGGAGCTCATAAACATTGACATTATAGCATCAGTGAGCTAAAATGGATGGGCATGGGCCGTTTTGAGTCAGATAATCATATGGTCTACTATGTTAGGAATGGCAAACTAAAGAGAAATGGGGTTGCACTGATCATCAAAAAAGACATCTCAAGATCTGTCCTGAAATACAATTCTGTCAGTGATAAAATAATACCCATACACTTACAAGGAAGGCCAGATAATATGACTATTACTCAAATTTATGCACCCACCACTAAGGCCACAAATGAGATGAGAGATATGTACATATTTTCTGCCCACATTCACATAAACTCAGCCTTCCAATTCTGGGATCTCCTGTCATTATTTGAAAAGTGAGGAACTGGGGCTAACTTCTCACATATTTTAGGAAATTTTACTGAATGAAAGATGTAAGTTCCCCAAAGATAAGGACTTTGTCATTCATAGCCACTAAAATTTTTCAAAGGACATTTGCCTCCATTACTTTACTTGTTCCCTGTAGCAATCCTATCAGGCAGGCTATCAGAGACTGTTATCTTCATTTAATAGAAGGAAAACCTGAAGCTAGGAAGGTAAATCATTTTCCTAATATCACAAATCAGTGACTAAATCAGAATGGATTCCTAGTCTTGTTTAAGACCAGGCAACTGTCTAGTATGTACCTCTATCTCATGCTTGAGCAGAGAGTCAGTGATGTCTTAGGGAATGTTAATATAATTTCTGAAGACAGGTACAGTGGGGGGGTGGCCAATGAAAAATGTACATATACATATATGTATATACATATACATATATGTATATATGTAAGCATATTATCAATTTTACTGATATGAAGATACATAACAATTTATAAAGAACAAGAAAGATGTATATTATTCTTTATTCTACACTTCATATAGCCATTGATTCCTGCAGAAAGCTTTTGTTGATCTCTCAGACGTTTATAGTTGAAACCAGCCCACAGTTTGTAATTTAATCATGTTTTAATAATAGAGTTTTATCCCAATATACTTGCACTTTCATAATACATTTATTGTCATTACATCTGATGTGCTGTACTATTAAACTATTTCTCACCATTGTGTAAATTATGTTAATAAATAATTTTAGTTACATGTATTTTCATCTTCAGGGCTTGGATTGTTGTTTGTAGATGTCTATGGTGTAAATTTGTCATTAGGTGCCATAAGAATTGTGTCTGACTCATAACTACCCTATATACAACAGAAAAAAACATTCCCTGACACTGTGCCATGCCTGGTACCATGTCAGTGCTTCTGTGCTACTCATAGGGTTTTCAATGGCTGATTGGGATTGTTTGGGGAGTAGGTTGCCAGGTCCTTCTCTCATTTTTTGTGGTGCTGGGGATCTAATTCAGGGTCTCAGAGAGAGCAGAGCAGCACCCTACCAACTGAGTTAAACTCCAGCAGCCATACTCTCCTGGCCTCCAATCTCATCAGGTCTTGGAAGCTAGCAGGGTCAGGCCTGGTTAGTACTTCAGTGGGAGACCTCCTGGGGATATTGGGTGCTATAGGCTCAGGAGAAAGACCTGGCAGCCCGTGCTGAAATAATCAGCCATTGAAAACCCTATGAATAGCAGAGAAGCACTGATAATAATAATGGGCATGGCACAATGTGCAGGAGTGTTGTGTTCTGTTGTATTTTGGGTCACTGAGTCAGACCCAACCTTAGGGCACCTAACAACATGGTGTAAATACTCCATGGTCAAGTTCAGGCCACCAATGTGATATTACTTAACATAGAGTTGTATAAGGACTACTCTTATCTACTGTTATTTAGTATCACCATTTTAAAAGTACAGTAGACATAAATAAACTCAACACCATAAGTCTTAGAAAAATAATTTGGAAGTCATGAGTTTCAAGTATTTCATTGTAAGCTTATATAATTTAAGTTTTAATAATGACTAAGTTTAACAACCAGACTACAGAATTTCTGAAAAGTTAAAAATTTTCTCTTACAAACAGGGCCACAAGGGCCTAAGCACATTTTGCTTCCCAAATAATTCTATTATTTCCCAGATCTTAGTATTTTATCTTGCTTATTTTGAAGTCTTCTGGGCCTTAAGGTGCATACAATCTTTGTGGGTTTTTATTTATTTATTTGTGTGTGTGTGTGTGTGTGTGTGTGTGTGTGTGTGTGTGGTTATTGTTGATGTGAAGCCAGATAATTTGTGCTGCTATCTAAATGTTGAACCTGAGCCGTAGCCCTGTGGCATCTGATCCCGTCCGATCTCGGAAGCTAAGCAGGGTTGGGCCTGGTTAATACTTGGATGGAAGACCACTTGGGAACACCAGGTGCTGTAGGCTTGGGAGAAAGACCCAGCCACCCACTCCCAAAAATCAATCTGCCATTGAAAACCCTATGAACAGCAGAGAAGCACCAACAATAGTGTTTCGCCTGTTGTACGTAGGGTTGCTATGAGCCGGATACTGACTCGATGGCACCTAACAACAACAACAACCTAAATGTTGACCTCTCTGGTTGAAGTTTATGAACAAAAAATGGAAAATGATTTACATATGCTTCCTCCCTCCAACCATCATTCCATCCTGGGATTCTCTCTGCTTACTATCTGCAGAAGAGTTCTTAGCTTCTTGACAACCATCTGCATTCCACATCACTCAGTGGGCATCATTGGCTTTCCAACTTTCTGCCTTGTACCACAGCAGCCACAGTTCTTCCAACTCATCCCTCTACGACCTTGGCACATTACATATACAAATGTGAACCACACTAAACCTCTGCTCAGATGGCCATGCAAAAAGCACAAATCCCATGATGGTCTATATTATCACAGCCTAAAATGATTGCTGCCCTCTCCCTTTGCACTGTTTCTGATTGCCTCCTCCCTTATTCTCCCTTGCTTGAACTTACTCTTTTCTGTTTATTATACTCTTCTCTCTGCCTTATTATTCTGTCATCTTGAAATCTTTATCTTTCTTTATCTACTCCAGATTTGTACTTCCTCCTTACTAAAGTTTTGCCTAACCATGCTATTTCAACTGCAGTCCTCCAGTAAAGTCTAATACCTCCTCTTCTCCGATCTTACTATATTTCTCCATATTCCTCACAATCTAATATGCTAAAGAGATGACATTAAGTCTTTTATTTATTAATGTCCCACAATGTATTAAAATATAAGCTCCATGAGAGCAGGCATTATAACCCACTCACTTCACTGCACCCAGAATAATACTTTGGCACACATTATATGCTCAGTAAATATTTGGAGTTTCCTTATTAGCTATAAATTATAACACATTTTGCATCTTATTGCACTTTAGAAATTTTGGATTCTATGAATTAATAATACATAAATGATTTTAAAATGAACACTTAGCCTATTAGTAAATGGAGGCCATATTGAAAAGTGGTCTCTGATAGCCAGGTATGGTGCATGCCTATGATTCCACAGACTCAGGAGGCTGAGGTAGGAGGATTGCTATTTCAAGGATAGAGGTAGCCTGCATAAATCAGTAAATTTTGTCTCAAAATAAAAAGTAAAATATAGGCTGGGAGTGCAGGTCTGTGGTAGAATGCTTGCAAAACATGTGTGTGACCTTGGGGTCAATCCCCCAATACTGCAAAAAAAAGAAAGAAGAAAGAAAGAAAGAAAGAAAGAAAGAAAGAAAGAAAGAAAGAGGTAATTGATGGTTGATAGAAGTATCCCTAGATCTCATTTAATCAGTATGTTCATTAGAAAACTGGATATGGATAAAGGGGCTGGGGATGTAGCTCATTGATAGAGCACTTACCTAATATATAAAAGGCCCTGGATTAGATCCCCAGCCCCTCAGAAAAAATAAATAAATAAATATACAAAACCCATAAACTTGGATAAAGATATAAAATTTTAAAAGTAGCAATCACATTAAACTAGAAGGCTTACATAATAGAACTTGTTGATTACCCATTCAACATCTACTTCTTTCATTCCAACACAAGGACACTTTTCTTCACAGGAAGCTGCCTCTGTTCTCAGCCACTAGGGTGGGCACAATTAGCCCAAGGAAGATCCTATTCTTTTGCCGAAGACTGTTCAGAAATGACTATATCATCCTAACTTAATCAGTGAGACTGGAAGAAAGGTTTGCTGCAGACTTCGGGGGAAATCTTTAACTCCTGGGAGAGAGCTATAGAAACCTGTTGTTGCCCTCTATGCAGCTAAGGGAACAGAAGCAATGATTTTATCTGGCAGCTGTTGTACAACCATGAGGGCTGATCATTTTATGATGAAACCAGGGAAAGCACACTGGAGAGGAAGAACCAACCTGAAACACTGACACTGTCAAGTCTCTGCATCAGTAAATTTTGCACTTGACCTCTACTTTAATGATATATCAAACAATTATCCTTATTTAAGCAAGCTTCTATAGGGAGTAGTTACTTGGTGTTAAAGACATTCCAATTGTGAGGCAGAGTTAAAATAGGCCCATAAAACCTAGAACATTTCCTGGGATGCTAGTATTATGGGACAAAATTCACAGTAGCAAATCTAACAGATTTTTTTTTATCACCTCTCAGCTACCTAAGGGCTGGGATTTAGCTCACTTGGTAGAACACTGCTCTGCAGTCTCTGAGGTCCCGAGTTCAATTCCCAGCACCGCAAAAATGGGAGAAGGACCTGGCAATCCACTGCCAAGGCAATCCAGAAACAATCAGCCATTGAAAACCCTATGAGGGTCGCTATGAGTCAGATACCAACTCAATGGCACCTAACAACAACAACAACAACAGCTACCTAAGAGTGGCCAGATTTGATAGCATTTCACACGAGAAGAATTTAACAGTTTTTATTGACTGTACAATATAAAGTAGCAAAGTGATGCAACTTCATTAAATTCAACTCTAATCCAACATGAAATTAGTAAGAATATAATATATATATATATATATATATATATATATATATATATAACAAATTTTGGACTTCCACAATTGTAGCAGAGGGCAATATTTCATTAAAAGGCAAATTTTCAAGATACAACACAAGCAAGAGTATTTTTTTTTCCTTTAAGCAAGAGTAATTTAAAGTGAGCCTAGTGCTTACATATATCTCTGGGATAACATTCAATGAGATGAGCTTCGTAAAGTAAGTAAGATTTTGTAAAGTCATTTTTCCTTATCCTGCTCTCTTTCCAAAGTTTTTGGAGTCTGCAGTTGCTTAGAAATCTATCTTCCTTCCACTTCCTCTACTTCTCTTCTCTGTTTTCTGCCATACACTCCTCAACGTCTCTCTTAACTTTCTCTTTCATTTCCTACTTTTATTATTCAGCATAGTATTTTCTATTTATTAGCCATTCAACTTTTCCAATGTAAATCTCTTACCGTTGTAGATATTCAGATTAGGTTATTCTTTCTCCATCTCCTCTCTACTAATTACTTATATTTTTACCATGAAATTCTTTACTGGTCTGTGAGAAGAAATTGTGCAACAAAATATCCCACCATGAATGGCAAAACAAACATGACTATGTTCAGATACAGGTAGCTTTGGGAACCCTTTCAATAGCATTCAATTTAAAGGATAATTCCTCCATAACCTGAACCAATCAGCTTTCATTTTAAGTGCATAATGTTTAACTACCAGTATAATATTTTAACATGTTTTTAAAATTGTGTGGCTATTTTAAAAGGGATGTAGACCACTTGCAAAATATGTTTGAGGACCTGGATTTAATCCCTAAGTGCCACACACACACACACACACACACACACACACACACACACACACGATATTTCATTCTTCTCTAAGTTTTAACTTGTGTTAAAATTGGAAAATTTGAGTTGAGTGCTGTGGCACATGCCTGTAATCTCAGTGATTTAGGAGGCTGGGGCAGGAGGATTGTGAGTTTGAGGCCAGAGGCAGCTTGCCCAACTTCCTAATACCCTGCCTCAAAATTTAAAAAAAAAAAAAAAAAGTAAGGTGGAACACCTTGAGTTAATTCCTCCAGTACTGCAAACAAATAAACAAAAAATGTAAATTTTGCCTTAGTGCCCTTGATACTCTTAACTATGTTACCTGTACCTTCATCACCATTCTCCACAGCAAAGATGCAGGATGCTTATTTGTCCAGTCTTGCCAAATCTTCTGTCAAGAAATAACATTAAAGCTGTCCATACACCAAGCATAACTGACCAATTATAGGTAAGCTGTAGTTTCTTCTCTGGAATGTTAGGGTTGAAAGCATGAACTCTAACGCTTCTATTTCACAGATGAGAAAGTACTGAGGTTCAACAGGAAAATTAGGTGGGTCTAAGAATGTGCAGTTACTTCCTGGTGAAGCCAGCAATGGGTCACATGTCCATCACTCACAGTGCAGTGTGCCCTTTCAATCTCTCTAGCTTTTAAGGTAATTGTGTTGTACTGGTAATTAAAAAATAAAACCAAACAAATGAACTTTCAACATCACTGAGGGCTTCTATAAGCAGGTAAGAGCTACATTTGGGGAAGGAGGAGTTCAGGCATGGAGTGACCCTTCCTCTTGCTCTTGATATCACATGATGTTAGATAGTTATGTCTTTGTTGAGAATAACTCTCAAAATCAAAGTAGACATTATGACAAGTTTTTCTACCAGTTTTTCTTATTGCTTTGGTTGGTGCTAGGGCGACTAATTTACAACAAAGAGGGTGTGAGAGCTTCTGGGAGTGAGACAGAAGCATCTGCAGTTAAGAACTGGTGGGAAAAAATGTGGTATATATACATAATAGAATTTTATTCAGCAATAAAAAAAATGAAATCATGTTATTTGCAGGATGGAACCAAAGACCATGATTTCAAGCAAAACAAGCCATATTCAGAAAGACAAATACCACATATTCTCTCTCATATGAGGGAACTAGATTTATGCTAAAAAGAAATACATGAGCCAGATGCTGTGGTGCACACCTTTATTCCCAGTGACTGAGGAGGTGGAGGCAGGAGGATTGCAAGCTGGGGGACATGGGCAGTCTGCATAACTTAGCGAGAAGCTGTCTCATGATAAAAAAATAAAAAATGGGCTGGGAATGTAGCCCAATGATATAGCATTTGCAAAGTGTGTGCAAGGAAAAAAAAAGGAAAAGAAAAAGAAAGGAAAACAAAGGCTTGAGGTGCAGCTCAGTGGTAGAGCACTTGCAAAAGCACATGTGAGGCCCTGTGTCCAACTCCCCAGTACTGCAAAAGAAAGAAGTGTGTGTGTGTGTGTGTGTGTGTGTGTGTGTGTGTGTGAGAGAGAGAGAGAGAGAGAGAGAGAGAGAGAGAGAAGCAGATTGAGAGAGAGATTGCAAAGTATGAGGGGGTATATCTGGAATGGGGAGGGCAGTAGAAGAAGGTGGGTGGGCGCAACATGGGGAGTAATGAGAGGGAACAAGAGCAAAGGGCACGATATAATTGTACAAAAACATCATAATGAAACTCAAGAAATATTACAAGCCAATTAAAAAAATAAAGTATAAAAAAGAACTGGTGGCAAGAGGGATGGAGTTGACAGTACACTTGCTCCACTCTATAAACCAGCTGTGATATGCAGGGGATAGAGATTACCTGGATGGTTTGTTTGTTCTTGTCCCAAATAAAGAAGTAAATCCAGAAGCAAGAACAACATCAGCAGCAAGGAGCTTCTTCCCAGAACACTCTGTTCAGCCTGATTTAGAATTTGAAGCTAAAGTAAACACAGAGAGGATGCAAAGGGCTATTTAGTTTGCAATGTGCACTGGAGTCTATATGTTAGCCAAGGTTGCTCAATTTACACTGTGTCAAGAATTGTTGTCTGTTTCTCTGTTTCAACAGCTGTAACATATTTAATTTTTTTCTTTCTTTCCTTTCTCCCTTCCTCCCACCTTTCCTTTTTCTCTCCTTTTCTTCCTGCCTCATGTACCTCTTTCCCTCTCCCTCTCTCCCTCCTTTCTTCTTTCCTTCCTTCTTTCCTTCCTTCCTTCCTTCCTTCCTTCCTTCTTTCCTTCCTTCCTTCTTTTTTCTCTTTTTTTAAAACTGGTTCCATATTTAGCATGGAATTACATATATAGCAATCTTAAAGAGAATTTATACATTCAATTAAAAAGAAATGTTTTTAAAAATATCTTTAAAAATCTCACTTCATATCATCCTTGATTCTCATCTTAATTTTATTAAGGTTTAGAGCTTTATGCCTGCAGCCATAGCTCTGTGGCATCCCATCCCGCCATATCTCAGAAGCTAAGCAGGGTGGGGCCTGGTTAGTACTTGGACGGGAGACTGCCTGAGAACACCAGGTGCTCTAGGTTTGGGAGATGGACCTGGCAACCCACTCCCCAAAATCAATCCTCTATTGAAAACCCTATGAACAGCAGAGAAACACTGATAATAGTGTTTCGCCTGTTGTACTAGGGTCTCTATGAGTCGGATACCAACTCGACGGCACCTAACAACAACAACAGAGCTTTATACTTAACTTTATATTTTCACATACTTTGTCTATGGAATTGCATCATTGCCTACAGGCAGAAGTTCTCAGATTTTATTCTACAGCATGTAACTGTAATCTGTTCCATCCCATGCCAGTTCTCAGAGATTCTGACCTCCTTCGCTCTCGAGTTCAGAAAGAGGTACAAGAGAAGCAAGATGATAAGCAGATGCATTTATTTAATATAAATGTTGCTAATATATGAGGACAAATCTCACTTTGCATTTGGGAGGAACCACTTCTGTATGAAATTATTGATTGACAAAAGTTACAGTAACAGTACACACAGATTATACATACCTACACACCAGTCGAGAGAAACACAGCATCATTCCCATTGTGGTTTCCATTGGAGCCAATTTATTTCCCTCTGCACAAACATTTTGATTTACATTTGGGAAATCAGGAATATATAATCATTAACACATAAACTGCATTAACATTAAGGATCTGGTCATTTTTGTTTAACTTAACATTATCTAAACTTATTCACCTACTTTTTATAGCACTTTTTAACCCATAACATTTACTTATATTTCACAAGACAATAGACTCATATAACTCACTTTTAGAAATTCTGACCTAAAAGAAAGCCTTAAAAAATAATCACTGTTGAATGGTGGGATATGAGTTAATATTGTTTTGTTGTTGTTTGTAATTTATAAATCATTTACAAAGATTCAAAACCAATTTTGAAACATAAGGAAAGTTTATTTAATAAACAAACTGAAAGAGGGATCTCTTTAATGATGCTGGCTGAAACCCTGGACATAGATTTTCCAAGTCCCAACACACCATTTGTTGTCTCCACTTTCCCTCACTTCTCTGAGTTAAGATGCTAAGGACACAAAACAAAGGAATACTGGGTTCTCTCCAGGTAAACCACATGGATTATCAGCCATTTGTTCCATGAAATGGACTTTTAGATTAACATTTTCCCTTGGCTGCCTCTGAAAATGGAAAACATAGTGAAGAGGGGTGAATTCATCACTTTTCTCAGCCCCTGACACAGGATCACCACTGATTATCCTCCTCATTCATGTGACCACTCTTCTGCTTAGCACACTTTCCCCCTTTATGGTAATCTATTTTAATCTAATGGGAAAAGGACATGGCAACCTACTCCCAAGGCAATCCCGAAACAATCACCCATTGAAAACTCTATGAGGGTAGCTATGAGTCAGACAAGACTCTATGGCACCTAACAACAACAGCAATATTCCAATCTAGGGCCTTCTATAGTCCATGTGCTAAGTTTATGTAATATAGAGATTTCCATCAAATTCTTTATTTTCTGGTTACCTAAAATTCACTTCTGTTCTCTTTCTCTCTCTTATCTTTTCTCCTCTCCTCTCTTCTTTTCTCTACCTATATAGTTCCTATTTGTCTTACAAGGTCAAATTCAAGTCCCACATTTACCAGATCTGTTCAGTTGTATTAATAAGAAAAGTTCACCTATAATGATCTTTATTAAATAAGTACACACACACACACACACACACACACACACACACACACAATTGCACATATAGACTAGATGGACAGGCTATTTCCTTTTGCAAAAAAAAAAAAAAAGAGAGAGAGAGAGAGAGAGAGAGAATAAAAACTGGCACACTTCCTGATCCTAAGTGAGGAAGCAAGAACCCTGCATATCACTGTTGATGATGTATTTTCTATGTGACATTTGTCCTGCATGTATTTGCTACATGATACTGTCTCATGTATTTCTTTAGAATGTAATTTTGATGGCTGGAGTCAAATTTGCCTCAAAGCTTGTTACACTTTGAATATGAAATGTCCCCCACAGGCTCATGTGTTGAACACTTGGTCCTCAACTGAGAGTGCCATTTGGGGAGCTTCTGGAAACTTTAAGAGATGGGGCTGAACTGGAGGAAGCAAGTCACAGGGGCCATATCCCTTAGGACTTTACCTTTTTGTGAGCTCCTCTCTGCCCTCTCCCTCTCTGCTTCCTGGCCATCATGAGGTGAGCTGCTTTGCTCCATCACATGCTCCCTGCCATGATGTTCTGCCTCATCATGGGCCCAGATGCGATGGAGCTAATGACCAGGGACTGCAACCTCTGAAACCATGAACCAAAATTAATGTTTCTGCTTTTTAAGTTGTTCTTGCAGGTATTTTGGTCTCAGTGACAAAAAAAAAAAAAAAAAAAAAAAATCCTGACAATGAATAGTTGGCTTGTAGACACAAATATACAAATACATAAATGAATGAATAAATAATTCTGAAAAAGAAAGTTGGCTTGTACTTCATAGACTATGACCCCAGAAGCCATCTAAGGAAAGCCAGAATAACTGGTTAGAATAGGAAAGTCCCCAGATTTCTCCTGACACTTATATTATGTTCTTACTGTTTAGCTTCATGGATCCCTTTTCCCTAATACATAGAAGTCTGAGTAGTTATTTGTTTTGACAGGCTGGCACTTTTCATGGCATACTAGTATTGAGATTATTGACATTTCTTCTTCAGTGGCCATGTTTGCATTGAGAGCTCCCTGAACTCCAATTTAAAAATCAGAAACTAAGAGAGAAAAGCCCTAATCCTAGTACCTGTGTATGGTAGGAATTAAAGTCAACAGCACCACAGGAACTAAGTATCAGGGCAGTCTCTAGAAAAGAACACTAACCTCCTATCTAGAAAGCCTGAGCTTGGAAAAGAAGTCCAGACCCTTTGTCTTCCTTAAACAAATATCCTGTATGTATCCTGTATAAGGTAGACTTCCAAGTTACTACATCGGCCCTGGAAAGGGCATATGAATTACACCAAAAAAGGACAGAGAAAGGAAACCCATTGTCTAAGCAGAATGGGTCCCACTGGCCCATCCCCTCCTCTTCTGGTCCTCTCATTTTTGGAAACGGTGTGACTGACTGGACTCCCTCTATGACTCTGTACCTCTGCATCTTGCCTACTCTGTCTCCTTCATTCAGAAAACACGTAGGAATAAAAATGATCGTCCCGGTGCCCTGATAGTAAACTGAACCTCTCCTGGAGGCACCATCTACAGCTGCAGATACTCACTTTCCTGATATGAGATCTTGTGCTTGAATCCTTCCACTGCTCCTTAGCCATTTTCTAAGCTATCAGGTGAGTATAGAAGAGAATCATTTTTAAGAAACATGCTGCTACTCAAGTAAATCACAACATTTAGACCTTTCTGCTGTACAATGATGGCAGAGGCTGAGGCAGGTGCAAAGTAGAGCAATTATCTTAGCTCACAGCCTTTCTGACAGTCACGGAATTTGTTGATGCTTTTGTGTGACAAGTTACAAAGAGGATGGCTGTACTAAATATGTGTTCCCTGCAAATGTACAAGGCAGTGTCTTGAAATGAGGCTTTGGCAGAGCCATGGTGCAGTATCTTGTGCATTAATCAAACATAGCAGTTTCTTTGTTGCACCCATCTCTCTGCTGTTCTCACAGAAACTCGAAGAGCAGGCTGCCGCAAAGCTCCGGCAATCCTGCCAACTTGACAGAAAGAGTCAATACATTTCCGTTACAAGGCAGCAGGGGCCATCTTCCTGGCAAGGCAGAGAGAAGGGAGCTGTTGAGCCGTTGTTTTAGAGGCTATGCCCAGAAAGGACTCTTGGTTTAGTGACTTCCTTCCAGTAGTTATTATTTTCCTGTGTGTTTATGCAAAGACAGGTGGGCTCGCCTTGTGCACCACTTGCAGTTAAGCTGGAAAAGGAATAAAATCAGATTTCGACTGATGCAGCTGGATACAGATACTCCTTGAGTCCATAGTCAGTTTTCTTCCTTTCTGTTTTGTTATTTTTTCTTTGCCAAATTTCTCAGGACTACAGTGAACATAAAGTACAAAGCACCAAATGTAAGAGCTACTTTAATGATATTACTGGATCTTATAAATGGAAGGAAGCTTAAGAAGTTGCTCTGACCGCTCCAGACTTCAAAACACTCCCCAGACTGGTAACCTAACCCATAACCTACTATGATGATTTGGAATCCTAGAAATCACAGAATAGTCACTTAAGGGTTTCTTTCTAAAGAAAGAATTTTGGAGTTGTATTCATGGCCTCCTCCGCCCATTCTCCTCATCTGTGGCAATTTGAACAGAGCCCCTGACCATTTTGCAGGAAAGCATCTGGTAGAGTTTCTTTCCCATAAATCTTTAACTCCTCATATGGTGGCTGGAGAATTAAGTAGCCCATCAGCAGAGGGAAAATTTATGAACCTCTGAGAGCTCACCCCAAGTACCAAGGAGAAGGAAAGTAATTCACTGAGCAGCAAAGCCCTTCTGGAAATTTTCTCTGGGGGTGGGAATTGTTCCAGGTGAAAGGACATGGGTTCCCTTTGGGACCTGAGCCTAAGAGACAGGGCTCTTATCTATGTAGCCTGAATGTAAATTTGCAACACAAGAGTGAGTATCTCATTGCTCATGCATTGAAGGGTTGCCTGGGACCCTGTCTATCCTAATGACCTCCACACTGGAAGGCTCTTAGTCTGCAAATGCAGTACTTTCCTTATCCAAAATGTGGCAAAAGCCTGGTATGGAGCAAGAACTGGAACTCATTTGCTTTTGAAAAGTAACTGAATTCAAAAGACTCTTTAAAATAAATTTGCAGAAGAAACTAAATTTTAAATAGGCATATGTTTGCCTGGAAGCAAGATCAAGCATCTGAGTTTTCCCTCACTCTGTGCCCAATTCAGATTTTGCTTGGCAATCTGTGGATGACATCCAGGCAACCCCAGAAGATTTTGATGGGTTAGAAAGGAAACTAAGGGTAATGATTCAGTTTCTCAGTTGGCAAATATTTTCTGAGTCAAGACAGACTTCCTCTAATTCAGACTCTTCTGCTCACTGAAACAGAAGCAGGATGGGTTCCAGTTTTGCTTCTTTTTAGTCCAGGACGGTGCCAACCACACTACTGCTCCAAGGCAGCTGTTGCCTCTTGAATGCACTTGGCAAGTGGCAGCCAACACAAGGTGCTAGGATGGATTTCAGGATACCAGCTACTGCTTTGTTCAGTGCCCAGCAGGCAAACTGCAGCATGTGGATTCTCTTTAAAATGAGGTTGGCCAAATAATCCCCATGTGTCTTTTGGTTCTTGGAAGAGAACTGATTGAACATAAGAGTACTGTCTGCTTCCCCCCTCCCCCATTCTTTGCTTTGGGATATCTTCCCATGGAGCTGCCTAGAATGGTAGTTCTTAGAAATATGTCAACCACATGCATCATATTTGATAGAAATTGGAAAGTCAATAATGATTCCTGTTCTTCCAGAATTTTCTCATAATTTATATGTCCCCCTCCCTCTCTGCCCACACATGCTCTTTTGGGAACAATTATGATGGTCCATTTCATACAGCCACATTCATCAAGGTTTTGCTTAAAGATATTCACGTAAATACCAGCATGAAGCTCCAGGGAGATAAGATAAAAGAAAAGATTCCCTCCTAAAACACAATCCTCTGGAGGTGAAATGCAGATATTAAAAGAATTAAAAGGTGGCTGGTGTGGTGGCTCATGCCTGTAATCCTAGTGACTTGGGAGGCAGAGGCAGGAGGATCACAGGTTCAATGCTAGAGACAGAGTGAGTAAGAAGTCACTTAGCAAGACCCTATCTCAAGATAAAAAAAATAAAAAATAGGCTGGGGGTACAGACCAGTGATAGGGCATTTGCAAAGTACATGCCCTGGTTCAACCCCCAATACTATATTTTTAAAAAGGAATTAAAATGTATTTCCAAAATATGTATTCCCACTCCATGTCTCAATTTTATAGATTTGTCTGTGTATGTGTGAATATATGTGTGTATACCTATGTATAGTTAAGTAATATCATACAAGAGTAATATATATTCAGCACTATAGAAATTAAGACAGTCAAGATGGGTACCATGGTGCATACCTACAATCCCAGTGACTTGGGAGGCTGAGGCAGGAGGATCATGAATTCAAGGCCATAGACAGCTTGTATGACTTAGTGAGACTGTCTCAAAATACAAAATAAAATAATTTAAAAAGGGGCTGAGGATGTGGGTCAGTGGTAAAGCACTTACCTAGCATGTGTGAGGCACTGAGTTCAACCCCTAGAACTGAAAAAAAATTCAATCAAAGTGAAGAAAAAATCCCTCACTATCAAGAGATAACCACCAGACATACATGTATGAATATGATAAAAATCAAATCACACTATTCATAATGTTTTATTTATCTATATAATTTAGCTTTAACTTTTCTTCAATTAAATTTATCATGACATTTTCTTTCATCACACGTACTTGTCTTTGACTAGACTTGCAATTGCTACACAGTTTGTATAATATACAACTCTTTAACTTACCCTATTATTATACATTTAGTAGCTTCAAACTTTTACAATCATATTTTATACTGTGATATATCTCTCTGTTTCTCCCTCTGCACTCAGTGTCTGTCTGTCTCCATCTGTCTCTCTCTCTAGATATATATGGTATGCAATTTACTGCATAAATTATACATAAGTGTGTGTGTATGTGTGTGTATATATATATATATGTATATATATATATATACACACTATATATATGGATGAATATATAGTGTATGTTGTTGTTTTTATTGTTATTAGGTGTCATCAAGTTGGATCTGACTCTTAATGACCCTATGTTCTACAAGTATATACATATATACACTAAATATATACATACATAATAACATACATGGGGATGGGGTTTAGCTTAGGAGGTAGAGTGCTGCTCCCCAGTCTCTGAAGACCTGGGTTCAATCCCCAGCACCACAAAAATAGTAGAAGTATGTAACAATCCACTCCTGAAGCAATCCCCAAGTAATCAGTCATTGAATACCCTATGAGGGTCACTATGAGTTGGACCCAATTCTACAGCACCCAACAGCAACAATTTATGTGCCTAAGTATACATAAATATGTATGATGTAATATAAAATATATAATATATCATATATACTTACATGATAATTTACATGGGATAATTTCTAGAAATAAAATTTCTAATGGAATTTACATATTTTACAGTTTTTGTTACATTTTACCAATTAATAATTTATAATCTTAACTATAATTTATGAGTATTCATTTCTCAGTATTCTTGAAAACACAGAATATTATAGTATAACATCATCTTTTTCAAATTCCTAAGTGAAAAGTATAAATTAAATTTTGTATCAATGTGTATTATTTTAACAAGGAATAAATTTATGTTTTTTTAATGTTCCTGATACATGCACTTCTGTATTTCTTGAATTTCCATTTTCTTTAAAGCCTAATTCTCTATTGCCAGTTTTATCTTTTCAAAATTATATGTAATGATGTAATATATTAAAAGGGGGACTGGGATTTATCTCAGTTAGTAGAGTGCTTCTCTGCACTCTGAGGACCTGGGCTCAATCCCCAGCATGAAAAGTGGGAGAAGGACATGGTAATCCACTCCTGAAGCAATCCTGAAACAATCAGCCACTGAAAACTCTATGAGGGCTGGTATGAGTCAGACTTGACAGTCCCTAAAAAAGACAATAAAATATTAAAAATATGTTTTCCTTTTGTGGATTTTACAAATGATTTGTTCAGTTTACCATATGTCATTTGATATATCTATCTATCTATCTATCTATCTATCTATCTATCTACATCTAGATATCTATCTATATCTAGATATCTAGATATAGATAGATATCTAGATGTAGATAGATAGATAGATAGATAGATAGATAGATATTTGACAACAGATGCTTTTTAATTAGAAAATTATTTAGTGAAATCTGTAAACCTTAAATACAATAAAATATTAAAACAATAAAATATTAAATACAATAAAATATTAAAAATATGTTTTCCTTTTGTGGATTTTACAAATGATTTGTTCAGTTTACCATAAGTCATTTGATCTATCTATCTATATCTAGATAGATAGATAGATAGATAGATATTTGATAGATATCTAGATAGATAGATAGATAGATATTTGACAACAGATGCTTTTTAATTAGAAAATTATTTAGTGAAATCTGTAAACCTTTATTTTGTGGCATCAGCTTTTGGTATTGTGCTTACAAAACCTTTACCAATTACACATTATGTAATAATTTCCCTGTATTTTCAAATCTTTTAGTGTGTTTCAAATTTAAATATTTTAAACATCTGAAATATCCAATCTGAATTAAGCTTGTAATATAATGTGTATCAATTTGGAGCTTGTTAAATGGCTAACCATATAGTGAGTTCCAAAAGTAAGTGGATTTAGAAAACTGCTTTCTTAGTTGTCAGCATGTATTGAAAAAAAAGTACAATTTTTCTGTTTTTTACCTTTAAAATTGACAAGATCAATATTCTACCAGAGTTGAGTAAATATTTTAGTAATATATTTATTTATTTGTATTTTGTTTGTTTCTTTCTTTTGGTGCTAGGGATCAAATCCCAGGCCTTAGAAATTATAAGCAAGCACTCTGCCACTCAGCTGCACCAGTGGCCCCAATGTTGGCAATATTTTGTCATTATAATTTTCTTTTTTTCTTTTTGTTTCTTCTTTTTCACTGCTGAAGGATTGAACCCAGGACCTCACTCATGCTAGGCAAGTGCTCTACCACTGAGCTCTATCTCTAACTCCTTTTTATGATTTTTAAAAAAAATTTGACACAGAATCTTGCTAAATTGTGCAGTCTTCCTCTGGTCTTGAACTCACAATCTTTCTTCCTCAGCCTCCTAGGTTACTATGATTATATTCATGAACCAAAGTACTCAGTGCCTGTTACTATATTTTATTATAAAGCATTTCTTGGTGTATCATTAAACCTCCAGTCATTGTTCTTACACATTAACAAAGCAACTGACTACTTGTTCTTTATGTAACATACATGTAACTACATGGGGAAAATATTATTCACCTAGGTTTTTTTTTTTTTTTTTGAAACAGGGTCTAACAGCTTCCTAAATGATAGGATTATAGGCAGATGCCACCATGCCCAATTTATCAACATTTCTCTTGAGAAAGCTTAGTCATAGCTTGAAGAAATGTCTACATGAAACTGGACAAAGAACATGAGGTAAGTATTTTCAGGCATTGGATAATCAGCAATTTAGAAGTGTGATCTTTGAGAAAAGAGGTACAGACATTCTAAGTCCAAGCTTTTTGCCTTGGGGAATGTTCCTTATCATGACATGGTAATACTGGAGCTAAAGAGATGTCTCACTGAGTTGAAGAGGCAGAGCTTGCCTTTCAAAGTGAAATATATCAGAAAGAAAGTAGTTGCACTGAATTCCAGGAGTCTGCATGAAGGTTCACTGTCAGTCCTGGACCAGTGGCTGGGTGATTCATGGCAAGGACAGATTCCATGAGACAAGTTTAGGAATCAGTTTCTGCAAAAGTGAAAGATAATATGACATATTAGAATTATTACCAGGTTTGGAATAATTAACCACTGTTAATCACACATAATAAAGGAGACATACTCCTCCTTTAATTAGAAAAGTCATCAGAATGGCTATCTATAGAGAATAGAAATCATATCCTAGAGTAAGGAGCATCACTAAGGATATAATTTAAGTGATCCATCTCCAACAAAGAATTATACTAAGTGAGAAAGAACTTCCCATTAAACTTACAAACCATTGATACAAGATTGAAGAATCACAAATATCTACAGTATATCATTCACAATGTTCACATATAATTAAAACCAATACAAATGAAGAAACAGAGAAATAGCATCCTCCCAAAAAATCAGTCCATAGAAACAAAATATTAGATAAACCAGACATTGGAATTAGTAGCATAGACCCAAAAATTCACTATTGTAAATGTTTTCAAGAGTACAAAGGAAAAAATATGGTCAAAAACAGATGAAGAATGTTAGCAGAAAAACAGGAAGTATAGCAAAAAATCTATATTTAAAATAACAGGTAAAAAGAAAAAATCATGAATTATCATAACAGCTTGGAGAAGTGAGCTTAAAGACAGATCAATAGCAGAATTCACTCTGACATTTATGAAATGTCACATGCAACAACTAAAGAAGCAATATTCTTTTCAATTGCAAATAGAAACAAAATATTTATATACTGTTTCACAAAAGAAAACTCAATAAATTTCAAAGGTAATGAAATCTTGCATAATGTTTATAGGCTAGAGACATTAATTTAGAAAGAGCGCAAATTTAGAAAGAGCACAATTTCTCAGTGAAACATTTAGAAAATCTCTTACATATTTTTAATGTAAATGATATACTTCTATGCAGACCATGGATTGGTGTCAACTATAAAAAGGAAAACTTTAAAATACTGCAATCTGAATGATATTGAAAATATGATATATAAGAATGTTTGGATTGCAGCTAAAGGAATTGTCAGAGGGAAAGTCATAGCTTTTCTTTCTGTAGAAAACTTCACACCTACAATACTATATTACAAAAGAGGTAAAAATTTAAATTCACTATCTAATTGGCAAAGAAATGGTAGTCACCTAATTCCAAATTTCTGCATTCTTTCTGCAATAAACTAAGTAAATTAACACGAACAATAAATAAATACTACATACCTTAGGCATAAGTAGAAAACAGAATATTCCTAATTCAAATGGCCCACACATAGAAAAATAAGCCAAAATGCAGCTACTTAGCAGAGCTCTTCTTGCTCATCGTGCAAGATTTAGTTGAGAATTGTGAGCACAAGAAAAAGAGAGATGGGGAAAAATTAGTTGAGAATTATGAGCACAAGAGAAAGAGAGATGGGAAAAAATAAAGAAGATACTTGTATAAAGGTGCTAGTTGATCAAGGAAGAAGTGACTATAAGGAAGAGCAATAGAATTTCATGGGCCAGAAATATGAAGCAGTGTATCTGGGGGAGAGGAATAAAAGAAAACTGAGTCTCTTGGGAGAATAGGGAATAAAAGAAAAATGAAGAGGAGAAAATTTAGAATCCCATAAGACCAAAGAAAACCAAAAAAAATTGAAAGGCATAAGCACTACCCTTCTGCATTCCCCCCAAAAGCCATTCTTTAATCAATCTCTTGTTGTTACACAATAGAAATGAACCCTCTAAAACACTAAATCTGTTTATAGATGCTACTAAAGAAAAGAAAATAGCAAACATTCAAGTGATAGAAAACTCACCCAAATAATCAAGTGGAAAAAGTAAACAGTAATATGGCACCCCAAAACAAATTCCAATTCCTTAAACTTAGTATGTACAAACAAAAATAACAAATAAAATTCCGTAATTAAAAACAGAATTTTGAACAAAAGGAAATTAAATAAAGTTGATTACACTCAGGAAAGAAATAGAGGAAAAGTATAAATCCAGATTGGAAAGAAAGACTAAATTACAAGATGAGAAAGGGAAAATATATCTAAGTAAACATATTATTCTTTACCTGTTTAACACTTTCAATTTTGAAAGATTAGCCTTACAAAAAAGTTGCAAAACTGTAAGTCATTGTATAATGCAATGAATTATTGTATCCCACTGCCAGATTTTCTGGTTAATATTTTTCATAATCATAATAAAAATATTAAAACCAGGCGATTAACACTATTATAATATTTTTAATCTGGATATATCATTTGAATTTTTCTATTTTCTTTCACTATTGTCCATGTGTTGGCCCAAGATTCATTCCAATATTTCCTTGTTTTTATTGTTAATATTTCCTTTCACCTTTCACTCTCTGAGAATCCCCACAATTCTTTGCCTTTTATATTTTTGATAAATTCAAGGAAAACTGGTGAGCCATTTTATAGAATGTTCTTCAAGTTAGATTCACCCAATGTTTGCTTATAATTTAAATTCAGTTATATGTTTTTCTAAGAATACCACAGATGTGATGGTACATTCTTTTTGGCATGTTGTAATAGAAGGCACATGTTGTCTTTTTATACCTGATCTTAGCCAAAAGGACAAGAAGCATTGTATGATGTCTTTTTAACAGATTAATAGTGAGACTATCTGTAATTATTTATTTCAAATAGCTTCCTATAAATTTCTCTATTATAAGATTGCCACTTTTTTACAATTTGTAGTCAACAAATATCTTCTGGAAAGATAATTTGAGACTATAAATTTTCTATTTCTTTTACTTTTGCCAACTAGTAAGGGTATCCATTCTAGGTATCATTGAGCTGAAAATGGACTGCCATGGACCCTTTTGAATTGGATAACCATATGGTCTACAATGCCGGGAATGACAAATTTAAGAGAAACAGGGCTGCATTCATCATCAAAAAAGACATCTCAAGATCAGTCCTGAAGTACAATGCTGTCAGTGATAGAAAATTATCCATATGCTAAAAAGGAAGGGTAGTTAATATGACTATTATTCAGATTCATGCACCCACCACTAAGTCCACAGATGAAGATAAGGAAGATTTTTACCAGCTTCTGCAATCTGAAATAGATCAAACATGCAATCAGGACATACTGATAATTACTGGTGACTGGAATGCAAAAGCTGGAAAGAAAAGAGAAGGCTCAGTAGTTGGAAAATATGTCCTTGGTGACAAAAATGATGGTTGAGATTGCCTGTTAGAATTTTGTCAGACGAATGAACTTTTCATTGCAAATACATTTTTTCACCGACATAAACAGCAACTATACACATGGAATTCAGCACATGGAACATACAGGAACCAATAAACTACATTTGTGTAAAGAGACAATGGAAAAACTCAGTATCAAGTGTCAGAACACAATCAAATGCTGATTGTAGATCAAACCATCAACTGTTCATATGCAGGTTCAAACAGAAACTGAAGAAAATTAGAAAAAATGTACAAAACCAAGGTATGACTGTGAGTATATCCCTCCTGAGTTCAGAGACCACCTTGAGAACAGGTTTAGTGCATTAGACACTAATGTCCAAAAACCAGAGGAGTTGTGGCGTATCATCAAAACATCATTCATGAAGAAAGCAAAAAGTTATTAAAAAAAAGACAGGAAAAAAGAAAAGACCAAAGTACATGTCAGTACATGTCAAGAGAGACTCTGGAACTTGCCCTTGAATGTAGAGCACTTAAAGTAAAAGGAAGACATGATGAAGTTAAGGAACTAAACAGAAACTTTCACAGGGCACCTCAAGAAGACAAAATCAAATATTATAATGACATGTGCAAAGAGCTGGAAATAGAAAACCAAAAGGGAAGAATACTGTTTTTCTTAAGCATAAAGAATTGAAGAAAAAATTCAGTCCTTGAGTGGCAATAGGAAAAATATTAAACACAGGAAACATTAAAAAAAAAAAGATGGAAGGAATACACAGTGTCATTATACCAAAAAGAACTGGTGAATGACCAACATTTCATGAGGTTTCATACGATCAGGAGCGAATGGTACTGAAAGATGAAATGGAAGCTGTCTTGAAGGTATTGGTGAAACACAAGGCTCCTGAAATCGATGGAATACTAATTGAGATATTTCTACAAACAGACGCAGCACTAGAGGTGCTCACTTGTTTATGCCAAGTAAATTTTTAAAGAACCTCCTAGTCATGTGACTAGAAGAGATTCATATTTGTACCTATTCTCAAGGAAAGGGATTCAACCAGATGTGGAAATTATTGAATGATATCATTAATATCACATGAAAGAAAAATTTTGCTAAAGATCATTCAAAAGTAACTGCAGCATTACATAGACTGGGAACTGCTGGAAAATCAAGGCACATTCAGAAGAGGGCCTGGAACCAGGGACAATATTGCTGATGTCAGATTGATACAGGTGAAAGTAAAGAAAAGTAGAAAGATGTCTATCTATGTTTTACTGGCTACAAAAAGGCATTTGACTGCATGGATGAGAACAAATTATGGATAACACTGTAAAGAATGAGCATACCAGATCATTTAATTTTACTCATGAGGAATCTGTACATGGACCAAGAGACCATCATTTAAACAGAACAAGGAAACATCGCCTGCTATAAAATTGAATAAGGTGTGCATCAGGCCTGTATGCTTTAATCATATGGATGCTGCTCCTTGGAAGCAAGGATGGCTAGACTGTGTCTTACGTATTATGGACATGCAGTCAGGAGGGACCAATCTGGAGAAGAAGATCATATTTGGAACAGTGGCATATCAACAACAATAACAAAAAGGAAGACCCTCAACTAGTTGGATTGAGAAGATATCTGCAACAATGGGCTTAAACATAAATAAGATTGTGTACCTGGCACAGAATCAGGGAGTGTTTTGTTCTCTTATAGATAGGATCATTATGAGTTAGACCCTACTTGATGGCACCTAACAACAACCATTCATATATATATATATATATATATATATATATATATATATATATATATATATATATACTATTTATGTGAATATTTAGGTTCTTATTTATGTTTTTGTGAATAGTTTCTTTTTTTATAATTATCATCATTTATGATACTATTCAAATTGGCCCATATTTCAACATTAGACCCTCCTTCAAGTTGGCCTCTGTGTCTTTTGGCATGTCTCCATAATGTTTTAAGAATTTTCTAACTTTAGCATTTTACAAACTCTTCCAAGTGCTTTTTATACTTTCCTGGCCCAAGTCTAGGGTTTACAATTTTTCCAAGGTCTCCCAGTTCCTTTCTTTGAAGGATGGCTATTCTATATGAATTCATCTCTGCTGCAGTTGTGCATACCCTTAATCACTAATTCTGGGGGCAGAGGCAGTAGGATCCCAAGTTTGAGGCCAGAGGCATCCTGTGTAATGTAGCAAGATTTTGTCTTTAAAAAAATTAGAAAATGTGTCGGGGTGCACCTCAGTGACAAATCACTTGCAAAGTATGTGTGAAGTCCCACATTCCACCCCCAAGTATGAGAGGGAGAGAAGGAGGGGGGGGATATACTTCTGTATTCATCCCTCTTCACATTAAAAAGCAGCAATTTAGTTCCCAATCTGTTAATGATGTTAAAGATATTTTTTTTTGAAGTTTTAATTGTTTTTAGTGCCACCAATGATTGGAGAGATGAGTGGGTCTACTTTGTTCTAGACATTAATTTTGGGAAGATAGCTTTTACTCTTTAATTTTCTTCAACATCCTTTTATTTATAGGCTCAACAGAAATATCAGTACACTCAGGCAGCCATTAGGTTTTTACAAGAGTGAATAAAATCTTGATGTACACACTACATTGAGGTCAGTAAATTAATGATAGATGAGATAATTTGAAGTTTGTTGTTGCCAGGTGCCATGGAGTGTCCAACTCTTAGCATACAACAGATGAAACACTATTATCACGATTCTCTGCCATTCACAGGGTTTTCAATGGCTGCCATCATGAGAATGTTTCCCTGCTCATCCTGCTTCACTTCTCTGCAGGATTTGATCAGCTCTCCCTCAGAGCTGGTGCATGTATGGATTTGATGCAAAGTCACTGTCTCTGTGCACTGTACCCTGACTTTTCTCACTAGGATCCTCCAACCCCCATACCTCACACTGCACATACTACAACAATTCTTTCTTTCTCACATGCTGTCTTTTCACATTGGAAACAACTGTCACAAATTCAAGAAGCACCCTGAATGCTGAGGCTCCCTTACTTTTTACATTGACCCTGTTGATAAGACTTGAGCATTATATCTCTGATTTCAAATTCATCTTTTCTTCTGTATTGCTTGGCTCCTACCCTGATAGAGGCCTTCATAACCTCCACTTGAGGCCAGATGTCCCTCAATGTTCTCACTCTCTTTCACCACCTACATTCTATCCTTCCCCTTGCCATCAATGTGATTTTGTTTTTCAGTTTTGAGGATGGAACTTAGGGCCTTATGCCCACTAGGCAAGCACCTTACCACTGAGTTCTCCTGCCAACCCTCAACATGATTTGTATGCATACATATGATCATTTCACTCTTCTGCTCAAAGAGTTTCCATGGCATCTCATTGCCTACAAATTTGTATCTACATGCTTCTGTAAGTTTTCCAGTATCTTTAAGACCTGGTCATTTCCTGATTACTCATTTTAGCTATTTTGTAATCTCTCTGCTGTTCCTACTCTTTGGTCTATAAGTTAGCATTTTTGTACTCTCACTTTTGACTTACAGTCATTTTTGCTGAAGGACATTTTCCTTTGAGACAGGTTTAGTTCAATCACTTAACCCATGATGAACTTAGACTTACCAACATCCACATACATGTCCAAATCTACCTCTGGTGATCTTTGTATATTATGAAATTAATAAAATAAGTAAATAAATACTTGAGGAGCAACATTCTCCTATAAGAGAATGACCCTTCTAGTAAACAAAGAAACTATAGAGGCCAGTAGTTCTCAATAGTTCGATATGGGCACCCAAGAGATGTTAAGGAAGATCCAGGTTGCATTTGAAAAAGTTGATGAAATTTCTCTGATATATCTTTGTCACATAGAATTCACTTTGCAGTTTGTAATAACATTAAATGAAGTCATGAGAAAATCTTGATGTACCCTCAATCAACATTTGGCTCTATCTCTTGAATATCCCAGCAAAATTCCTTTACCAATCCTTATCTTAGCAGAGAGGAATTTGTGACTCAGTATAATTGTAGCTTTTATCATCTAATAATACCTCCTCACTTTATGGGCATAGCATCAATACAACTGAACAATGATCATTTATATGCACTTAGACCATCAATGCTTATTTAACATCTCTTGGTTTTGCAGTCTTTCCCTTGCATATACTTCCTCAGAGCAAGACTGGTTAAAATAAAACTGAAAGCTAACTAAAATGAGATTAAAGCAAGCTAAAGAGAGTATGATGAAAAAGGGGAGGTGGGCCGTATGCCATATGGCTAGTCTCAGCATGGCCCTACAGTATATAGAAAAGCATTTTATGACAATATCTGTGGCATATTAACAGCTTTCTCAGTGACTCCAGCCACCTGTTCCCCAAAGAGCTCCAGAGGTCATGCCCAAGAGATAGTTTTACATGTGAGAATTTGACACTGCCACACTACAGATAGAGTCTTGTAGTTTTCTGGGTGCCAGGGGAAAGCAAGAACTATTGGGAATGGCAATTGTAATAGAAGACTCCCCCAAACTCTCCAGCACACACATCATTGGGCCTGGTCCAAGGAAACAGCTGTGTTGTCAAAACAGTAAGTGCATGCTGCTGTGCTGCTCTGAATTGAAGAAGCCATAACACTAGGCCAGATGAGAGTCCCACCGTCATTAGAAAACAGACTATTTAACAGCCAACAGCCATGGCCCTGCATGGTGAATGGGGATTCAGCTACTTGGCATTTTTCTCACTTTAGAACATAATGGATTAATTAAAATTGTATAAGGATGAAAGGATGCCCAAGGTAAACATAAAGCTACATGGATTGCACCAAATAGCGTTAAGAGCATGCTAGCTCAGGGCTTGCTATACTCTACACTGACAGGGCTAGAAAGAAGCATGGTGAGCAATCCCACGTCTGCCCTGGATTTCTACTGGGCCTCTGCCCAGAAATGGGGTATGGCTTTGAAACCTGATCACTTTCATCTTTACAGAAAGAGGCCTCAGAATGATGTCTTCACCAATGTTCACTTCAAATTTGGGCTTTTTCACTCACCTCCTTTCTGCTTCCTTATTTCCTGGGTTTCTGAAGTAGTTGAGTTTTCTAAGTTGTCCAGTCACAAAAGCCAGATGATGTGTGCAAATAGTTTTCTACCTCACAGAAGAAAATATAGCCATCGTTTGCAAGAACTGCATTTAGTCTCAAGTACAGGAAAAGTCATGGATAGAAAGCATAAGAACTTGATGTCAGATAGCCTTGGATGCAAATACTGTACTTGATCAACACATATCATTGATGATTTATGTTCTGCTAAAATACGACTAAGGAGCACTCCATTGAAAACCCTATGAGCAGCAGAGAAGAACAATAGTGTTTCATCTGTAGTACATAGGGTCCCTAGGAGTCGGACACCAACTCAATGGCACCTAACAACAACAACAACAACAAGGAGCACTCACTGTGGAGGGTTGTTAAGAGGAATACAGGAAGCATCATGATATAAAACAATCAATACAGAAGTGTCCAACAAAACACCTAACACCATGTCCTGGCAGCTAAGGCAAGTTCAGTAGATGGCAGCTTTCCTTCCTTCTTGGTTGTAAAGTGATCCTAAGTGACATGATTACATGTCCATATTTGGAGTTGAGATATATAATGTAGATCCTTCTTCATAGCACAGCTCCAATTGCTTCTTTTACCTTTACTGTTGCCTCAGTGTGCTCAACAGATAGGTTATAGCAGCTTCTCACTGTCATTCCTGTGGTACTCGGAAAGAGGCAAGGATAGAAACGTGAGGTGTCTGCAAAGCAAGGGGAGGCAATGGATCCACACATTTGATTACTAATGCCTCTGGATGACAGCTCAGTGCCATCTACCAGGCTTGCTTCTACCCTGCGGACATTTGAATGGCTATCTCTAGAAGTGACAGATGTTCCCCATGCTCATGCTGAAGCAGAGGAAAGATGGGTTCTTGGAAGATATTATTCAAAAATATGTGTTTGTAGATGGAACATTATCAAAAGGTAGATCTATGAAGTTTCTGGTGCTTTTATAATTTGGGTCATGCAATAAGAAGAAACATACTCTGAGGAAATGAAGAGCCAGGAAAACTGTCTTTGAACATTTGGGATGTTCTGAGTATGAGGCAGAGAGGAGAGGACTTAGCACAGGTTGACTTCAAATGACTGTTACTGGGCATCTAAGTTATCTGTGTTGGAGGAGGTCAAGCTACCAAAGGGCTCTCATTTGCATTAGGGAAGGACCTTTTTCTGAATCCCAGTTGCCTTAGAAAGACCAGAGTCAGGGATAAGAACTATGTCATGTACATGAAGATTCTCACAGGTACACTTCCACTTATCTTCCTCCTGAGACTGGCCATGTTCTATTATGGAAGGAGAATAGGTGCCACATCCTGGGGAATACTGGATGAAATGTTAAAATCCAAAACTTGGAACCAGAATTTGCACTTTGTGAATCTTCCGTTTGAATGATGATGATTTATCTCCAAGAGGCCATAGTTAAATTCAAATATAAGAATAGGTAAGGAGGGAAATTAATACCTAGACAGGTATTTTAATATAGGAATTTTTGAGATTAAACAATGACATAAATTCAAATGTGTAGGGATTTAGGTTTATTTCCTTGGAGAGTGTAGAAGTCTAATTATATCCCTAGCAGTATTTGTTTGGAGGATTTATATTAAGTTGACTTATTGTGTCTGGTAGGTAACATTGTATTTGTTTATTTGTTTATTTACTTGAGGACTGGTAGCTGAACAAAGCAAACAAAAGAGAATGATTTTTATCAATTCTTATTTAAACAGAAACTTGAAGAACTAATATGTCCCAGATTGATGTATCAGTTACCAATGGAAGCTCACATAAGATTTAATAAGGTGCCAGTAAACTATCTTCCTATATCTTCTGGAAATACTTCTGGTTTCAGTTATAAAATCTGGGATAAAATTAAAGTACACATGAAAGAGTTTAAATATTGAATCAGCTTCCTTATTTCAAATTTTGTGTGTGCTATTTTTTAAAAAAAAGTTCTAAAACAGCAGGTAATATTGGTCTCAGTGAGAAACTAGGAGTTTGAGTTGAATAAACACAGAAAGAATGAAGAACCTTAGAATCCAGGAACTTCCACAAGCTGGTATTCTGAGAACTGGTTACTCAATCTGCACAATTTTAAGAAACCAGGGTCACCATGAGTACTTCTGTCTATAATACTCCTAGGGTGAAGGAGAAAAGATTGGACACTCAAGTTTAGAAAAAGGGACAGAAAAGAGTAGATGACAAGGGCTAGAAACCACATTTTTAACTATTTCTAATAAATTGGTTACCTTTCCACTAGACTATGTAGTGATGATTCCCTTACCCTATCTGTTCTGGATTTCCAGTCAGTGGTTATTTTGATGATAGGTTTTGTATGTACTTTGTACCTGTGCCCCACACAGATCTCTGAACATTCTGAGGCCATGGAGTTGTGCAGGACCCACGGCCCAGCTCTTCCTCTGTTCCCAGTGCTCTATCCCTGGCTCTGGAGCATGCATGCAGTTCTTAACAAGTGGAGATAGACAACGATTCTCCTTCAAACTGCTGGACATATGGTATTTATACAGATGGAAAGAGCAGTCAAATAAAATATGCAAGATTTATAATTCTTACATTTCTTCCCTCTGCCTCCCCCAATGTGCCCTTTAAGTCATATAGTGACTACAGTGAGAATAGCAAATGTGATAGAAGAAAGAAAAGAAGAGACATTATCAACATTTGTATAGAAGTTTCCCAACTGGCACTGTCCCTCCAATTCTAGGCATCTGTTCTTTCTTTCCCAAAGGAATACACCTAATATATTACATGCTTTTTTCTGTATCCCAGAAAAAGAGGCATTAGTAACCACTTTTAGATTTGTGCTGGAGAGTACTTTCTTTTTACAAAGAAAGGCATAAACTCAATCTAATGAGACCCGAATCTCAGTAATTGCTACTGCTGTGTTCTATGCAAATGCTGCCTGCTGTATTTATGGATCTGGTTTATGTTACAGCAATATATAATCTTTATTCAAACATTCATTCCTGTAACAGAAATTTATCAGTACCTACTGTGTGTAAAAGACATGATTTCTACCCTTGAGGAAGTCACAATCTGTCACAAGGGGTAAAACTGGAATAACTACAATGGAAAAGATGACAATTACTATACTGCCTACAATAAAGCAAACGATTGTAGATAGACAGGAGGGACCACATTGATTAGTTCTTCCTGAAAGCAGAGGAAATTCACGAAATCTGCCTGAGAAGAGGTGATTCATGTCCTGGGTTTCAAAGAACACAAATGACAGAAAAAGACATCTGCAGGGACAGAAGTAGCATGAACAAGAACATAGCTGTGTTGAAGAGAAATGAGTGAACGGATGTCCATGAGGAGAGCACCTGACATTGATAGCAGTGAGAGTTGTCACAGACTGTGGCTTGAATGACAGAGTGGGCTCAGACTACAGATAAACACATGGCTAAGCAATAGCAGCAGCACCCTTTAGCCATGGGCAGTCCCTGAAGGCATGGGAACTGGGAGCATGTGTAGCATCTTTAGAACTGTGTGAGAACACTGGCAGCTGGTGGAGGGTCATGAAGCTATAGCTGGATAGAGAACAAAGAAGGCAGTTTGGGTTTCCCAGGAAGGGAACTAATCCTGAAATAGAAAAAGATGGCAGTGGGGAAGTTGGATGCACAAAAATGCATCTCATTCAACTTGAAAGTTTGGCTGTTGCAGTTCTGTTAAAACTCTCTGAGTCAAGATAAAAACAAAGTATATAATTAGATAGGAGAGTATAAGTGAAAGAGCAAGGAGAAGCAAACATATGCAGGCTGCAAAGGATGAAGTATCTCATCCTACGAAACAGGTGGCTGACCCTCTTTGGGAATAGGCAACCCTAAAATTATGGGATCATGGCT
This sequence comes from Pedetes capensis, assembly GCA_007922755.1. Lineage (NCBI taxonomy): Eukaryota > Metazoa > Chordata > Mammalia > Rodentia > Pedetidae > Pedetes > Pedetes capensis. The sequence goes on from VMDO01006422.1 coordinate 99,244, forward strand.
CAGAATACATGGGTTCAAATCCATTTCTACCACTTTTATTTATTATGAACAACTCTGGAAAGTTACTTAACATTTCTGTACTTCTCGTTGACTATCTGTAAAAAGAGAATCATCCCAACACCTTTCATGGAAAGTGAGACTGGTGTGAGGGTTAAATGAGACAGTAGATGTAAAATGCTGGGATGGGCATCTGACACATCTTCCAGGCCAATGAGAACCAGCTGTTAAAAGTGTTGGTCGACATGATTGGTCACAGCTAAACTGATAGCCAGTTCCTCCTCTTTACCCTCAAGCATTCAGATTGTTCATTCCTTGGTTTGTTTGGTGGACAGGTGTTTCAAAAGGATCAATTATAGATAGAAGCAGCATATTTTTAGTAGTTCCTTTTTTGACACAGAAATGTTATACTCAAGAATATTATTTCATTGGCAAAAGGGGAAGAGACCAGTGCCCTGGGACAGTTGTGCAGTTGAGCCTCACGGTGAAGCCCTGACCTCAATACTCCCAGGAAGACACAGAGACTCTTGACATGCAGGCAAAGACAGATCCTGTCAGCAAAGAAACAATACTTATTGCAGCCAATAGAATCATCCCAGCTTATAGGGAAGCACTTAAGATAGAGACAGGAAGGTAGAAGGAGAAAATCTTTGTTAAAATTGCTAATCAGCAGGAAGACCTTGAGAGAAACTAAAAAGAAATTAACGTGGAGCAGTCTCTTGATGTACAGCCACGGCCTCCAAAATAGGATGCAATTAAGTGCTTTTAACAAGTCTCCAATAGTCTGATGGTTAGTGTAGAAAGACTAGCCTAATGAAATGTCATGGGGACACTGCTCATAACAATCATATGTCCCGAATGCCAAATGGAGCTTTACCTGCTGGAGAAACAGTTACAGAGGAAAAGAACAAAAGCCTGCCAGCTGTTAGGAAATAGAACAAAATGAGGCCCAGGGCCCTAGGGGGAGATGGAAAATTAACACAGCCTCTGTTTCTTGTTATGTTTTCCTTACCACTGCGCTTTTCTCTTCTGAATTTAGACTTGTACATTTCCCACTGGGCAAGGGTCTTTTAGAAAAGTAGTATTGGACCTGGTGTCTGGACACCACAGATTTGCAGATCAGGTTGGGGATTAGAGGATTAGATTGTATCCAGCCAGGGATGAGATGCAGGTTGCAAGGAATTATAATAACTACTCTTATTATTTGCTTTGCTATTTTTCTTAAATTCACTATTTACATTCCCAAATGGTCCATTAACCTACCATAGGCTTCTGCTTATTGAAGTCTCTTCTCACATGACGTGCCCTCAGAGCATTCTTTG
>VMDO01006423.1:0-100517 GCA_007922755.1 Pedetes capensis
AGCAGATTGCTTTTTGAGAGTGGGTTGCCAGGTCCTTCTCCTAAGCCTACAGCACCTGGTGTTCCCAGGTGGTCTCCCATCCAAGTACTAACCAGGCCCAACCCTGCTTAGCTTCTGAGACCTGACGGGATCGGATGACATAGTGCTATGGCTGCAGGCTTTCTCTACTTACTAGTGTACTCTTTTTCTGAATGTTTTAATACTATGATGCACATGCAAACACATTTATTTTATTTTTATCCTTTTGGTGGTTGAGTAGCCTTTGGAACTTCCTTTCCACTTCTTTATTTCCTTATTTATGAAAGGGTCTCACTATGTAGCCCAGGCTGGCCTCAAACTCATGATCCTCCTGCCTCAGCCTGGAAGTACTGTGATTACAGGTGTGGGCACCAACCTGTCAGAACCTAATCTTATTTCTTAAACCCCAATGCACAGCCCACCCCCTGTAACACACCCAGGGAGAGAGACAGATCCTCTGTGAGCCCTGGGGGTGGCTCTGGAACAGATCGACGTAATGGGCCCAGGTGGCAGTGCTCTGGGTCCAGGAAAGGCCAAGGCCATGATTCAGGGGAGGGGACCTGTCCTCCCATGCCCGCCCCTACCCCATTGCTGCCACTGCCCCTCCCAGGTGTGGGCGGAGGCTACCTGATGCTGAGCAGCCCGGCTGGCCGCCTCACTGGGCTCAGGAGGGTGGCCAACTGCGACAGGCCCAAATGGCACTGGCTCAGCCTGGGGACAGAAGTCAGTCACTGGCATGGCTCTGGCAGGGTGCCCCACCTCGCGGCTGTCCCTGTGGGCCGGGCCTGGTCACTCACGTGAGCTCTGACAGCTGCAGGGCCTGGCTGAGGCCAGTGGCCAGCCTGGGCAGGTGTTCTGGCCTGAAGCTGCATTCGCTCAGTCTGAGGGCAGAAGGCGGGAGGCAGAGCCAGGTGAGGCCTGCAGGGGGCCACCGGAGGCCAACAGCCTCCTCCCAGCCTCCCTGTGGAGCCCCATGGAGGACAAAGTCCTGGCCTGGGGCCTGTGGAGGTGGCACACGCAGCTCCTGCCTGAGATGCTCCCTGGCTCTTAGTAGATGGTCCCCCACTCCCGAAAGTGTTAGAAGGAAGTCACTTGCGGAGCTGACTCTCTGCCAGGCTCTGTGCCCCATTTAATTGTCCAGGCCTCTGTGGCAGGCAGGGAGCCAGCTGACCCGAGGGCACACAGCTGTTGAGCTATTTCTGCTGAGCCCTCCCTGGGTGGCTGGTGGACACGCTGAACCGCCATCTTGCAGAGGGCTGTGACGGGCCTGCAGGACGCCACAGGCAGTCCACGCAGACCTGACAGGGTCACTGGCGTGTGGGGAGCCGCCCCTTGAGCTGGGCCTTACACAGGTGAAATTTCACTCAGAAAGGGCAGGGCAGAGGTGCCAGGCTGAGGCCCAGCTGGAGCCGAGCAAGGAGGCTTCATGGGGCAGGGCATGCTCTTGGACAAACAGCAAAGGTCCTGTGGCCGAGGCATGTGGGGTGTGGTGTGTGACGGTATGAGGGTAGCATATGCTGTGTGATGGTTTGGATCTAAATGTCCCCCCCTAAAGCTCAAGAGCTTGAACACTGGTCCCCAGCGGGCGGTGCTGTCCTGAGAGGTTACAGAACTTTGGAAAGTGGGGTCTAGCTTAGAGGAAGCAAGTTGTGGGGGAGACTTTGGAGGTTTTTACCCAGAGCCCCAGTTCTGATCACCTCTCTGCTTCCTGGTCACTAAGATGTAAGGTTCTGTGGCACAGACGCTGCCATGCTTGTCCGGTTGCCACGCCTTCTGTCTTGAGGGACTATGATCCTCCCACTGTGAGCCCCCTTAAACATCTCCTCACAGAAGTTTGCCCTGGTGGCCAGCAATGCACCAGCTGACTAATCTGCTGTGTATGGTGGGTGTGCCGTGTGATTGGGGAGTGTGGTATATGCACGTGCTATGTGCTGTAAGTGTATTTTTGGTGTATGATAGGTGTGTGGTGGGGGGGCGGTATGTGGTGTTGGAGGGGGGAAGATGGTGGGAGATGATGCTATGAGGGACACAATCGGGCTGAGGAATTTCCACTGTATCCGAGGGCAATGGGGAGCCAGCGAAGAACTCAGAGCAGGAGAGTGGCGTAGTCCATATGTGAGTGAGGATCCTGGCTGTTGTGGGGTGAAGGGATTGGACAAGGCCAGGCCAGACAGAGGCAGAAGCCCAGTCTGGAGGACATGTATGCAGTTGAAGTTAGACATGAAGAGGAAGTGGCCTGGGGGTACAGGGTAGGCTGACACAGAGCCGGGCCTCCAGGGGGCAGTAACATAAAAGTGGATGTGGTACTCCAGTACGCCAGGCATTCCCAGAGCTTTTTACAATCTCTTCCTATGAACCTCGCAGTAACCCTGTGGGCAGCTGTATGTTGAGCCCAACCATATAGCTGAGGGCCCAAGACGCAGTGAGGGCTGTGTCCAGGCTCCCACAGCTGCAAAGTGGCAGGACTGGGACACATTCCCAGATGTCTCCAGAATCCTAACCAGGACTCCCAGAAAGCTCAAGACGTGGAGTCAGCTTGTGGCCAAGAGGCACACGTGTGATGCAATGGGCCTGCCCGAGGCTGGAGGTGTGGGACATCAGTGGCCAATTAGGGGGACCAAAGCTAGGCAGTGAGCTGGGAGCAGGCTGTGTGAGGGAGGCCCAGGGACCACAAAGGCCAGCCTCCTCGACCCTTCTCTGTCCCCGCATCCCCTGTCACCCCTCTGGGATTACCTCAGTGTCATCCCAGCTTCCTTTTGCTTGGAGAAGCGAATCCAGAAGTTCTGCTTGGAGCCCAGGCTGTGAGAGAGGAGGGCAGGGAGGTGCAATACCCGGGAGATGGAGGGGGATGGGGCTGTACCCCCAGGGTTGAGGAAAGGTGGGGCCCATAGAGGAAGGGCCTTGCTGATCAGAAGAGACCCCAAACCCGTTCTGTGAGGATGCTAAGGCTGGCTTTGCCCACCCTGGTGGCCCCTGGGCATCAGGGGGTGGCAACTGTGATGCCCTATGCCCTGAGACTCAGAGAAGTGGAGGGTACCCCAAGTCACACAGGAGGAAGGCTGCAGAGGGTCAAAGGGGCCAGTGTCTCCTTACTGCACCAAAGCCTCCCGGACACGAGGCAAGGAGGGCAGGGCATCCAGCAGGTCTAGAACACCTTCCAGAGAGACGCCATTGTGACTGAGGCTGGGACAGAAGCGAGGTTCAGGAAGGGCCCTGCCCAGCCCCTCCCCTCCCCTCCCCTCTAGCTGCCATTTGCGGGAAGAGAAGCCGAATGTCCGAACACCCATTCTGTCCTTCCTATGGAGACACAGTGGCCCAGAGAAAGGCCCAGAATTGATGCTACCCCACACAGGTGAAACGGCAGCCGACCCGAGTTCTCAAAAGCTGCCCTGCTGTGTGGCTGCCCCTGTGGTCTCGGCTGCTGCCCAGCCCTGCCGGGCTCAGGGGCTGCCAGAGCGCAAGGCTTGGTTGCCTAGCAACAGGCGGTACCCTGGCTCTGGCAGTCAGGCTTCCAAGTCACCGGGGGGATGGAACAAGAGTGTGGATGACTTCTTGGGGACCCTCCCCTGCTGCCAGGACATCTCTAAAGTCATGTGCTATGGATCAGGTCAGAGAGGCTTCAGGGACAGGATGAGCCAGGAGCCAGGTGGCTGCGATCCCACATCAGCTGCTCAGGGATGAAACGTGGTTTCCCCATGCCAGGGTCAGCTTCATTTTTTATCCTGAGATAGAGTCTCACTAAGTCACGGAGGCTGACTCTGGCCTCGAACTTGTGATCCTTTGCCTCTGCGTTCTGAGTTGCTGGGATTACAGGTGTGCATCAGCACGCCCAACCCCTAGGATGCTTTCTGAAGAGGCCTAGCCATGCTCTGGGCCCAGCTGTCCGAGGCTGCTCCCCACTTACTCGAGTTGCCCACAGAGGGGCACCTGCGGCAGCTGTTCCAAGAGGCGCCTGAGCCCGTCATCCGCCAGCAGGTTTGCTGAGAGGCTGCAAAAGACAAGGAGCAGGTGGTGGTCAAGGTGCCTCCCCAGGCTCTGCCTGCTACTCACAGCCCCCATGGCCACTTCGTCCACTGTCACTGCTACTGAACATCACCATGCCATCAGAGCACATCAGCAGCAGCAGTACCACTGCTCAGTGTTGCCACGCCTGTCACCACCAGTCCATCAATTTCATCGCCACTAGAATTGCTATCTCCTGCAGCTGAAGTGCTGTGGCATCCGATACCATCAGATCTCGGAAGCTAAGCAGGATCAGGTCTGGTTAGTCCTTGGGTGGCAGACCAGCTGGAACACCAGGCGCTGCAGGCTTGGGAGAAGGACTTGGCAACTCACACCCAAAAACCAATCAGCCATTGAAAATCCTATGAACAGCAGAGAAGCACTGACAATAGTGTTTCACCTGTTGTACGTAGGGTTGCTATGAGTAGGACACCGACTCGATGCCACCTGACAACAAGAATTGCTATCAGCCCCTGTAGTCCCCACTCCTGTCCTTTCACGAACATCACAGCAAACCAGCCCTCCTCTTCCCCTTTAACAAGACTCTTGTCCCTCCAGCAGGCTTTCAGGAGTTAGAAGAAAACAATTAGCATTTTTTTCCCTCAAAGCACTGCAGAGTTGAACCCAGGGCCTTGCACATATTTTGCAAGCACTCTACCATTGAGCTGCACCCCTAGCTCACTTTTTATTTTTTATTTTGAGATGGGCTAAGTTATGCAGGCTGTCTCTGACCTACAACTCAACGATCTTCATGCCTCAGCCTCCCAAATCGTAGGGATTATAGGCATGTGCTACCGTGCCCAGCCCAATTAGCTTTTCATCTGCCCTTGGCTTGTGACAGGTGGGAGCCATGATTTCCAAGTAAGAATAAATGCAGGAAAAAGTAAAATGTTTGGAGGATGCAAAGGAAAATGTTTGGGGTTTCTTCTAATTTGGGAATGTGACATCAGAAACTGCGCCTGAATACTTCCTTATTTCCCTTCCTTCCAGCCTTCTCTGGTTTTAGCAACACTTCAGAAACAATATAACCAGTATGCCCCTGAACATCTGATTTTCCTCCTACATTTTTGACACTTTTGACATTCGTTTATTTTGTCTTTTTGTGAGAAACTTCATTTAAAAATTGCTTTGTCTCATGAGGCCATTTAAGAAAGCAGTCTTTAAAATAAGAAAAAAACCCGGGATCACTGGCACACGCCTGTAATCCCAGCAATTTGGGAGGCTGAGGCAGGAGGATCACACATTCAAGGCCAGAGGCAGCCTGCATAACTTAGAGAGGCATCTCAAAATAAAAAGTAAAAAGTGGGCTGTGGGTGCAGCTCAGTGGTAAAGTGCTTGTAAAGCATGCATGAGGACCTGGGTTGAAACCCCCAGTACCGCAAAATAAAATAAGAAAATATGTTTCCTCGCCATGAAGAACAGAAAAACTTGAAGATCTCTTGCTCATTCATCTTTGTTTAAAATACTTGATTTTCAGCCAAGAGCCATGGTGCACTCCTATAGTCCCAGCTACTTGGGAGGTGGAGGAAGGAGGATCACAAGTTCAAGGCCAGGGCAGCCTGCACAATTTAGTGAGACCTATCTTAAAAAGTGGCTGGGATTTGGCTCAGTTGGTAGGGCGCTGTGCTGCAGTCACTGAGGTCCAGAGTTCAACTCCCAGCACCACAAAAATGGGAGAAGGACCTGGCAATCCACTCCCAAGGCAATCCCGAGAAACAGTCAGCCATTGAAAACCCTATGCAGGTCGCTATGAGTCGGATACCGACTCGACAGCACCTAACAACAACAACAACAACAATCTTAAAAAGTAAAACATGGGCTGGGGGTGCAGCTCAGTGATAGAGCACTTGCAAAGTATGTACCCTGGGTTCAACCCCCTCTTGTCTCAAAAGTAAGTAAGTAAATAAATAAATATATAAATAAAAGACATGGATTTTATCGGCCACATTTCTGTTCTTGGCCACACCACAATGAGAATTTAAACTTTTTGTTGTTGTCTGTCTTGATAGACAGCTCCTGTATTTTCCAGTGGTTCTAGGACAGACTCCAATGACCTTGAGCAAAGACTCTGCATTGCCTGACCCTGGGCAGGTTCTTAAATTCTCTGTATCCAACTTCTCTCATTTCTATAATGGGGACAATAATAGTACCCAGGGTCACAGGAAAGCTACAACATGTGAAGCACTTAGAGCCATGGATGAGCTGTCCCAGTGTGCCCGCCATTGTTCCTATTTTTCCACCCCCATGGAGCCTGCCCTCTGCACTCAGGACAAGCCACAGGGAGGCCCCTTTTGATCAACAGAAAAGCCCGAAACTCCTCACCCCCAGCTAAGCCATTTGGTCCTCTTGACCACCCGCCAGGCAAACCAATGGCTCCTTCTCCTTTGTTCCCATCTGCCTGCAGAGCTCGGATGCGCTGGTGGCACAGAGAGGCTCCATGTGTCCTCTCTGCAGGGCTGCCAAGTACAGAAGGGCAGGCCAGCATCTAGCTCGGCCGTGGCGGGAGTGGGGTGGAAGAGGGAACACAGTGCGGGGAAACCTTACGGATGCGACCCAGAGCCCCAAGCTTCCCCTGACAGCGGGTCCTGAGAGGCGGAGAATGGCACAAGCCCAGCGCATGCACACACAGACACTCCCATCCTCCTTCGGCCCCACCCAGCTCTGCCCTCCTCTCCCTCCTCCTCCTTCCCAGCTTACTCCAGTCGGCTCAGGAGCTCACACTTGCTCAGCAAACTGCACAGTGGTTCCATGTGCTCCTGGCTGAGGCTACAATCTGTAAACCTGCGGGGCCAGGCGGGGGACAGGGAGGGATGGAGTGATTGCTGCCTCCGACCACCTCCAGTCTGGCTGCATCTGGGCGTGCCTCTGGGCTCCAAGTGGGTCCCCACCCAAGCTTGGATCCTCTGGACATATCCAGCACCCACTGCTCCCACGTCCCACAGCAGGTTCCATGTGGCACCTACATCCTCCCACTGGGTGGACATGGTTCTCAAAATGCAATCCCCAGCCAGCCCCATGAGCATTACTTGGGAATTTGAGACGCAACTCCTGGGACCCCAGCTAAATCCACTGAGTTGGAAACTCTGGGGCAAGGATCCCCCTGCAGGGTCCCTCCAGGGGAATGTTCTGACCACTAGGCTGCACTCTGCCCTGGTCACCCAGGAGGCAGATCTAATTGCCCCTAATCCAGCTTGGGGGAGGGGGAGACTTACCCACAGCACAGGCCTTCCTCCTCCTCCCTAGATCCCAAGTGCAAGGTCACATGATGCAAGGACCTGCAGCAGGCAGCACATGGCTCAGGTGCCCTTGGCCACAGCCTTGGGATGCTCCCAGGGGGCAGCACCACTCCTCCAGAGGCCCAGCCTCTAGGTTGGGGCCTCCCAATCCCCTACACAGGCCACACCCCAGGCCCAACCCTCCAAGATCAATCCCAGGTGTCCTAGGATGATGCCCACCTGAGATCCACCTTCTGAACCCGTGGGCACAGGCTGAGGGTGGCAGCCAGAAGGAAGGGGCTTCTCGGGGACAAGCCCGTCTGGCTCAGCCTGAGAGAGAAACAGACAGAGCCCAGGAGTATCAGTGGCCAAGAAACCTGGCCAGGCTGGAGGGAAAGGAAGAGGGGAGGTGGAGGCAGCAGTGCAGTGAAGAGTAAGACAACAGAGACTCAGGAGGGACAAATTGGGGAGGGGGAGCAAGCAGACTTGGGTTGGAGTCCCACTTCTGCTTCCTGGCTGAGTGACCTTGAGCAAGTCACTAGCTCTCTGAGCCTCAGTCTCCTCCTCTGGAAAACAGGACTGATCAAGGCACTCCTTTCTCTCCCACGTATGAGGATTTAATTTCATCCAGCTGGCAAGCTGCCTGGCATGGCACCCATGCTTTTTATTGCTGTCATTGTTATTTTTCGTACCCACAGCCCAGATCTGACAGGCAGGTGGTCTCTGCTGACGTACTGGGAAACTTCAGGCCCTTCAGGAAGAGTGTCTTGGCTTGAACCCAGGGTCTTGCGCATGCTTGGCAAAGGCTCTGCCACGGAGCTGCACTCCCAGCCCCTTTTTTATTTTGAGACAGAGTCTCACTAAGTTGTGCAGGCTGCCTCTGGCCTTGAACTTGTGATCCTCCTGCTTCTACCTCCCAAGTTGCTAGAATGACAGGCGTGCACCACCGCACCTAGGTAGGCGAGTTTCTTAACCTCAGCACTATTTGGGGCTCAGTGATTCCATTGTGGGGGCTGTCTGTGCCCTACAAGATGTTTAGCAGGGTCTGGACCTCCACACATTAGGTGCCAGTAGTAGCAGCCCCTCCTCTAGTCATGATACCCTAAACCCATCTCTATGCATTGCCAATGTCCCCCAAGGGACAAAATCACCCCTGGTTGTAAACTGGTGCTTTGGAGAGCATGCGCTGACTCAGTCTTGCCCTTGAGGCACCCATCAGCTTGTCTTGTCAGCTCCTTGCCTGAGGTGCACCCCAACCCCCCTTCCATTGTCAGCCCCCGGTCTCTCACCCTGGCTGCACACAGTTCTTGCTTCCTCCCACCCCCTCCTCCCATATTTGCTCCTGTCCCCTAATCCCTCCTCCACCCAGCAGCCAAATAAGCTTTTGAAAACCCAAATCATTTATCTGCCTTTCAAGTTCCCAGGGATGAAAACCCAACTCCTCCTGCTGGGTCCCAGACCCAAGGGGACCAACGAGGGCCTGTCTCTCCTGTGTGTCTCCCCACCAGCCATGGTGCTCTGGCTTCTCCCACAGTGCTCTGGCTTCTTGGCTGTTCCCGGAGCCCACCAAACTCATTCACACCTCAAGGCCTCACGCCTGATGCTCCGTTTTCCTGGAGTATGTTCGCTGCTCCCACAAGGCTGGCTCCTCTCCTCCTCTGAGGAGCTCAGCATCCCTTGTCAAATACGTTCCCTGTCACCTTAGTCACCTCTCCAGCCCCTCAATTACCACCCAGAAGAAGTACATCATCCCTGGCTGCACTCAGTTGATTTGACCTCACTTCGCTTACTGTTCAGCTCCGTACTTCAAGGTGAACTCCAAGTACACAAAGCCCTAGTCATTTTCTTTTTCTTTGCTGTCTCTGCCACCCCAGAACGTGCCTGGTCCACAGCAAATTCACAAACACTATAGCTGAGTAAAACAAAGTGGAAGCCCTGGCAAGGGTCAGGCTGCCCACCCCATTCCAAAGGCAGGTGAGGAATTGGGGGCTGATGCTGTGTGACTTGGGCAAAGAGAAGCCCTTCTCTGTTCATTTTAACCTACCACACCTTTCATGACTAAAGGAGGCCTCTCAACTCATTCTTTCTGGGTAAGGTGTGACCAGAGATGATGTCCCAGGTTGGCGTGAGCTGTTCTGCACCTTCCACCTTGAGAATGTTATTGCATCTCCTCCTTCACCCAGGACCAAAGGATAAGCAAGATCCCAGAGGTGATGTGAGCCGCGGCCTTGGTGCTTATGGTGCTGCTATGAATGTTATGATCTAATTTCCTGTTATATTTTTCCATCTCAGCTGTAGCTTCGTTCCCCCCGCTTGAGGAATATTTAAAGTAAATCCTATTTAAATTCTAACCAGTCTGAGCTGAAATTAGAAAACAGATTTTTAAATACTTTGGGGGCTGCTGCTTGAATGCCTCCCCTTTGATGGAGGGAGATAGTGACCTTTAAAGAAACAGGTGCATGACATATGCATGACCTGCATCTGTCTGGGCCCTTTCTAGGGGCAGGTGACCTTCTGTGGGCAGAGGCAATGACAGCCTGTTGGCCACAAACTGTCTATTCTTTCAGGTGCTTTTTGAGCATCTGGCCTGTTTGAGCCCCAACTCCGAGGGAGGGCTGGAGACTATGAATCCCACTTGTCAGAACAGGAAACTGAGGCCGACAAGGAGTAGAGAATTCTCCACCGAGGTGGACAAAGAAGTAGGCTAAAGCTGCAAGCAGATTTCAGGCTCCTGCTGTGCCTACTGAAGAGGAAGTGAGGAAACTGTGCAGGGAAGTGGGAAGGGGAAGAGGAAGCTGGCTTTGCGAGGCCACAGCACTAAGGACACAAGCGCAGGGGAACGGCCCCTGGGAACATCCCGTCATACCGCAGCAGATGCAGCTGGGGGAGCCGGGGCAGGCAGCACAGCAGGGTCTCCAGGCTCTCGTCACTCAGGGTCTCACAGGACAATCTGTGAAACAAAGCATCTCGATGATGTAGGGGAACCTTCTAGAAAAGCAGGGAGCATGGCCTCACAGTGAGAGCTTTCTGAAGATGGGATGTGACCAAGGTTGCAGGAAAGATCCCCTCCCAGCACTGGGTCCAAAATACTGGGTTGAGCGAAAGTAAATTACTTTCTTTGCTGCAGGACTTCTCTGAGCCTTTAATATGCTGCTGTGCATTGTGAGTTTCCCAGAGACTATGGTAAACTTTCCCTTAAACTCAGTGGACTAACAAGATTATGATTTGAGGGCCATATAGATTAGTGTTCCACAGAACAAAAATTAAAAAAGAAGACTGGGTCTCACATATACTAGGCAAATGCTTGACTACTGAGCTGCATCTCGAGCCTTTTTACTTTTTATTTTGAGACAGGGTCTTGTTTGAGATCAGAGATAGTTTGAGGCTGCCTCTGGCTCCAAACTTGAGATCCTCTTGCCTCAGCCTCCTGAGTGCTGAGACTGCAGGTGTGGGTCACTATGCTTAGCTCAAAAATGCTGTTTAAAAAGTAACTTCACAGCCAGGAAATCTGACAAACACGCCCTTCTTCAGGTGACCAAAATCAACATCAGTAGCCTTAAGTCCTGGAGATTTGTCCTAGAAGTGCAATCAGAGTGATCCTTTGGAAGCAAGGATGGCTAGATTATGTCTGATATATTTTGGACATGTTGTCAGGAGGGACCAATCTCTGGAGGAAATCATGTTTGGGAGAGTGACTGGTCAATGAAAAAAAGGAAGACCCTCTACTAGGACCCAAGTTCAATTCCCAGCATCACAAAAATGGGAGAAGGGCCTGGCAATCTACTCCCAAGGCAATTCCGAAACAGTCAGCCATTGAACACCCTATGAGAGTTGCTATGAGTTGGATACCGACTCGACGGCACCTAACAAAAACAACAACTACTAGATGATTGACACAGTGGCTGCAACAATGGGCTTAACCATAAAAAAGATCATATGTCTGGCACTGAATCAGGGAGTGTTTCATTCTGTTGTACATAGGGTCACTGTGAGTCAGACTGGACTCCATGGCACCTAACAACAACAAATCCTGGTGATAGAGTGCAGCCCTGAGATGATGTGATGACAAAGTACTTCACTTGGATGTTATTCCTCCCCCAAACCCAGACCCCAAGTTTAACCATGAGAAAAACACCAGATGAACCCCAACCGGGGGCAGTTTAGAAAATATCTGATCAGGACTCCTCAAAACTGCCAAGGACGTGAAAAGCAAAGAAACAATGAGAAACTGCTAGAGAGCACAAGAGGCTAAGAGGAACATGAAGTCAAAATGCGATGTGGGGTCTGGAATGGGATTCTGGGTCATTAGGTAAGAAGCTGTCAAAGTCTCCCTAAAGCCTGAAGCTCACAGTCAGGTCTCAAGGTCGGCTTCTTCACTGTGACAAATGGATTACAGCTATGCAAGAAGATGAAAACAAGGGAAACTGGGGGAGAGAACTGTCTGTACTTCCTTTTCAAACTGTTCCCTAACCAAGCCTAAAACCATCCTGAAGGGGATTGTTAAAAAATGGATCACAGCCAACATCCCGATCTTTAGGGAAAGCACAGTTACAAAACAAAAGCTACTTGCGGAGAGATCTTGCTTGTTGAGATCCTGCATCTGTCAAACAATGTAAAATCTTCCCCAACCAGGCACTGAAGCCCACGCCTATAATCCCAGCTCCTCAAGAGGCTGAGGCAGGAGGATCCCAGGCTTGAGGCCAGAGGCAGCCTCTGTAATTTTGTGAGACCTCATCTCAAAAATGAAAATGAAATGGGGCTGGGGATACTTCTCAGTGTAGACCTCTTGCCTAGCAGGTGTAAGGTCCTGGGTTTCAAATGGCCCCCCAGTACTGAAAAAAAAAAAAAAAAGCAAGTGTTTCCCTCCATGTTGTTGAATGATGAAGCAGGGCATAAGGACAGACATGGTGGGGGGCAGCATGGATTATCTTGTTGGAAAGGCTTTTAAGATGCATCCAGGAGATAAGACTGCAGTAGGTGGAAAGGCACATACGGCGTGATGTAAGTCAACTTGGAGGTTGTGCTGGGTCTAGGACTGCAAATACAGGTTGAACATCCCTGGTCTAAAACTCCACAATCCCAAACTGTTTTTTTTTTTTTTTTTTTTTTCAGTACTGGGAGTTGAACCCAGGGCCTCGCACTTGGATGGTTTGCAAGTGCTGAACCACTGTGCTGCACCCCTAGCCTATTTTTTTTTTCACTTTTTTACCTTTTTATTTTATTTTATTTTATTTTATTTGAGACAGGGTCTTGCTAAGTTACACAGACTGTCTCTGGTCTTGAACTTGCGATCCTCCTGCCTCTGCCTCCCAAGCCACTGGGATTACAGGCGTGCACCACAGCGCCCGGTCAGAATCCAAAACTTTTTGATTACTGACATGACCCTCCAAGTAGGAAATTCCACATCTGACCTCGTGTCACAAGGCTCCATCAAAATGCAGGTCAGGTGCACTAAAAATGTATAAAATTACTTTCAGGTTATGTGCAAAAGGTGTCTACGAAACATAAATGAGCTTCATATTTAGATTTGAGTTCTGTTATGGTTTGGATTTAAATGTCCCCCAAAGTCATGTGTTTGAAAGTTTGTTCTCCAGCTGGTGGCACTCTTTGTGGAGGCTATGGGACCTCGGGGCAATGGGATTCTAGCTTGGTGGAAGTGGCTCCCTCGGGGAGCGCCTTTGGAAGTTTTTACCTGGAGCCCTGGTTCCAGTTGCTCCCTGCTCCTGATCTACCATGCCATGAGGTCATCTACCACTGACCTGCTGTCTGCCACTGACCTGCTGCCTGCCAACTGCTGCCATGATACCTGCCCTGCTGCCATGCCATATGCCTGCCCTCCCTCTGTGTGAGTCTCCCACAAATCTCTTCCCCCATAAGTTTGCTCTGGTCTGTTTGTCTGTCCCAGGGACACACCAGCTAACACAAGTTCTATCTCCACAATATCTCATTATGAATATACGAATGTCCCAAAATCTGAAGAAATCCATCCCAAGTCCAAAACATTTCGGGTCCCAAATATTTTGGATAAGAGCTGCTCAACCAGTAGGCAAAGACTGAATGTGCAAAGGGGACAAGAAATAGAAGGGCATATGGACAAATGACACCATTGGTTTAAGGAGAGAGGGGGGTTGTTGGGTGAGGCAGGCTTTGGCCTGGAGTTCTTTATTTTAAGGTAATTATTGTATGAAATCATGATGACAACCAAAGGAAAGGCAAAGCATTTACTTTGTAAATGAGGAAGCTGGGGCCCAGGGAGTCAGAGCTATTTGCCTGAAGTCACCCAGCTTGCACGCAGCTGAGCCAAAACTCCAGGTTATAAAGTGAGTCTCTGGTCACAGACCTAGATGTTCTGGGGTGGGTGAGGTGGTAACCCCTGGGGGAGAGGAGCACCCCAAAGAAGGGCCAAGAAGTGGTAAGCTCTGGCCAGGGGTGGGCCCAGGTGGGTGCCTGGTGGGGCTCTGGGGAATGGGGTGAGACAGGGCTCCCAGGGGAGCTGGGTTGAGTGGGTGGGGAGGAGAGGCCCAGGCCTGCACCAGTGGCAGGGGTGCAGCAGCCGAGGCTGGGGTACCAGGAGAGAGCCGGCCTCCTGCCAATATGTCCTGAACCCCTGCGGGGCTCACTGCCTCTGCCCAGGAAGGCCCCTCCCAGGCACACCCACGCTGTGCCCTTGGGGCTGCATCTTGTCACTTACTGGACTTCCAGTGGCCCTGGGCACTCCTCCAGCATGGTGCAGAGGCGGCGGAGGCTCAGGGGCTCCAGCTGACACTCCTTGAGGCTGAGATGGGACAAGGAGCAGGGACAGGAGCAGGGCTGGGGATCAGAGAGGGCCCAGGACTCCCATCCAGCCCAGGGACTCCCTCCTCCCCAGCTGCAGACCACAGGCTCCTCCCCCACCCCTGCAGGGCACCCTCCTCTCTCTATCCCCTGCCCTCTGACAACCCCTGTAAGGCCCCTGAGTGCCCAACTGCCGTGTCTTGTGACCCTCCAAGTCCTTCCTGCTGCCTCCACCTGAGCCTGGGCCTTCATCATCACTCAACAGGACCACTTACCACCCTCCACAATCTCCCACCACTCCGTAAGGGTCGTCAGTCCAATGGAGCCTCTCTACTGCTTAAAACCCTCTGTGGCTCCCTTTTGCCCTTAGGCCAAAAGCCAATTCCTTTCTCTCAGCCTCAGTGGCCTCTTCTCCCTGTCTGTGTTCCAGCCACACTGAAATGCTTCCTAGGAGCCAAGCTATCCCTCCTGCCTGGGCCACTGCGCTGCTCTCAGGGCAGCTGTTCCTGCCTTGGCTTAGGCATTTCTCTTGGGGGAGGATGTTGAGGTTCAGTGGGGGTCTCACATGGCAGAGCTGGGAAACCTCCACCCAACAGGCCAGTCTCCAGCAGGAGCAGTCTGTCTTTCTCTCTGTACCTCAACTTTTCTTGTAGAAGGGCACCATACTTGGGGAGAGAG
The DNA here is from genome assembly GCA_007922755.1 of Pedetes capensis. Lineage (NCBI taxonomy): Eukaryota > Metazoa > Chordata > Mammalia > Rodentia > Pedetidae > Pedetes > Pedetes capensis. The sequence goes on from VMDO01006423.1 coordinate 14,688, forward strand.
ACTGGCCCCATTCTAGGAATAAGAGTCCCCAGAACAGAAGGCAACCCCAGGCAGCGGGTGGCTGAGCTGCGCTGTATGCTTCAGAGAAATGTGAGATCCTCTCTAAGGCAATCGCTGGCTCCTGGGCCCAGTGAGTTGCCCCAATGGGGCCCAGCCCCAGCCCCAGCCCGGCCCTCAGTCGCACCATCTTTCTTTTCCCTTCTCTCAACCCCCCTCTCTTCCCTCTATCCCAATCCTTAGCCCTGGCCCCCCAGGCTCTGCCGACTCCCTGACCCCCTCACCCCTGCTGTGGTTGACCCCAAACAAGAAGTGAGAGCAGTACCGAAAGCTCCTGGAGATGCTGCTCTGACCGAGCCCCGAGAGCTGGGCTCCCGCTGGCAACTCTGGCAAAGGCCCAGCAGCCAAGTCGTCCCTTGGGCGAGGAAACCATGTTGAAAGCCAAGGTCAAGCCATGGCGCTGGACTCCCACACAGATCAGGGCTGGAAGGAGTCCTACAGGGTATCGGGCACTAGACTGTAGTCTAGCTCCTCATTGTACAGATGGGGAAACTGAGGCCCAGGGTGATAAAAGCCAGAGCTCACACCTGTCCACATAGGCAGCCCCTGACCAGGTTAGGGGAGCTGGGGTAGAGCCCTTCCCCTCTCTGACCACCTGCCTGGCATTTACATGACTTCTGCCTCCCTGTTCCTCAGTGCTTTGGGCTTCGAGATCCAAAGGGTCCCCACAAACAGAAACCCTAGCTAGGGAAGCAAGACCTCCCTACCTTGGGCCACACGGCATGTTAGCAGTGACGTCACTCTGCCCAGCTGGCCCCTTGCTAAGCCCCCTCTCTGTGACTGCCCTCCCAGGTGAGGCAGGTCACCCGTGGCCACTAGGGGGCGGTCGGGTACATGGGGAGGCGCTAAGACCATCAACCGCTTACAGCCAAGATCTGGGAAAGGTTCTTTCAGAACACCAAGGGTGCTTGGCTGCTGAAAGGTGATTCTCAGAGTGACAGAGGCCAGTGACCCACACCAAGCTGTGTAGGCAAAAGCACAGAAGTCCCAAACACAGCTGTTCCCCTACCCCTCCCATCCGGCAGCTGGCAGCTCACCCTGCCCTGCTCTGGTGTCACCTTGGTGCCCCCTCAGCGCTGCCCCCCCCCAGCACTGCCTTCCTTGACTGGATATGGGGCCAGCTATAGAAGCCGGGTTTAGGCCAGTGTGCCAGACCCCAGGGCCTCAACTGAGGGTTCAGTGGTCAGCATGGGCCCGGGTGGGGGCAGCAGCAGGAAACGGGGCCCAGAATGATTGGGGAGTCCATCCCGCCCACAGAGCTCCTCCTCCTCACCTGTCTCTCTTGTCACCACTCAGGAGGATGTGCTGGCTCTCAAAGCTGGAAGTAGAGGAGGGGCAGCAGGGTGAGAAAGAGTGAAGGGCCCCTCCCAGGCCGCATGAGGCCCTATGAGCAGGTCCAGGAGAGCCTGGGCATGGCCTGCTCTAGCAGTCGAATATAATAGCCAAGGGATGAGTAAGAGCTCTGTTTGCCAAGGCACACACACAGCCGGCCACCGTCATGACAAAACCGGGAACAGAGGAATTCTCAGCTCAAATAAAGGCACCGAGGCATGGATGAGCTCAAGACCTGCTCCAAGCTGCCCAGCTGAGAAGCATCTGAGCCTGGGCCACCTGCCATGGCGCTTCTGTTCTTGGGGATCCTTAGGGAAGGGGGGCCAGAGTGCCTCTGCTGCCATGGAGGCTCTGCGTGGAGGGAGCCGGGGCTGCTGGCTGGCTGGCGTCTTCCCGCCTGGAGTCTCATTAGCTCCACAGATCTCAGGATCAGGGCAGGTCCCCAAGCCTCCAAGGCCACTAGGGAGCTCCTAGTTTGCTTGTAAGTGTCTGAGGACAATCCAGAAAGTAAGGGAGAGTTGACGGCCTGGGTCCCACGGGGAATGTGGAGAAACTTGAGTGTTTCTGGGGCCACACTCATTCATGCATTCACTCATTCACTCATTCATCCATTCACTCATTCATTCATTTATTCATTCACTCATTCATTCATTTGCTCATTCATCCATTCATTCACTCATTCAGTCATTCAGTGGACAGCTAACATACCCACTGGACCTGGTACTGTCCAAGGCCCTGAGGAAGATACGCAGTGACCTGGCCCAGGAGGGGACTAGTAGCCTATGGCTGAGGGGCAAGGTGGGGTTGGGGCTGGGAGGTGCCCTCACCTGACATCCACGTGGAAAACCCACTGCAAGGCAGACAAGCACTGGGCCAAACTGAGCACAGCGTCCATGGAGAAGCTGTTCCCGCTGAGGCTGGAGACCACAGGGGTGACGTTAATGGAGGCCACCCAGGCCTCTGTCAGAGCACAGAGGAGGGGGTGTCCCTGACTGCACTGAGTCCCACGTGGCCAGGGTGCAGCCCTCCCTACTTCATGGGGCAGCTGGGAACACAGGGGCTGGACAGAGGTGAGGCAACTTGCCCCAGGTCACACAGTACACAGGTAGCAGAGCCAGCCTGGAACCCAAGACCTGTGTTCAACCTCTCATAGGGACTCCTCACCCAGGTAAAATGAGGAGGAGGAGGGGGCTGTGGGGAGCCAAGAATATCTGGGGCCTTTTAGGGCCTAGGAACTCAGGTCTGTTGCAGGCAAAGTTTGGGATTTCCTGGCCTCCGTTCAGGACCTCCCTCCCACACCAAGCTTGTCCCTTCTCTCCCCCAGGTCCTCAGGACATCCTGTTCAGGTGTCTTCTCTGGCACAAACTCTCCCTGCCTGTCCAGCCCAAATCTCATCCAACGGCCCCTCCCTCCACCCAGGGCCAAGGTGGCTGCCAGCTGGCCACTTATTGCCTAACATTTCCCTGTGCTTCCAAAGTGCTTCCCATAGCATCCTGTTCCCTCAGCACCACCGGTGCCTGCCCTGCCTCAGGTGGCTTGGCCTTCTAGGAGCCAGAGCAGAGACAGAGGCAGGTTAGAGAGGTGAGACCTTGAGTCAGGAGCTGGAGCGCAGAGCACAGGGGGTGGGCTCTATTCAAAATAATCTGTGCTTAATCTGATCAGACTCCCACATATCTGTCAGTTTGTCATGCTGTGGGGGCTACATGTTGCTGTGATGCTGAAAGCTATTCCACTGGTATTTCAGATATCAACAGAGCCACCCATGGTGGGCATGTTTCAGCTGAGCTTCCAGACCAAGACAGACTAGGGAGAAGGACCTGGCAATCCACTCCCGAAACAATTAGCCATTGAAAACCCTCTGAAAAGCAGAGAAGTACTGTCAAACGTATTGCTGGAAAATGAGCCCTCCAGTATGGAAGGCAGTCAAGAAACGACTGGGGAAGAGCTGCTTCCTCAAAGTAGAGCCTCAATGACAGGAATAGAGTTAAGTCCCCGGGACCTCCAGTTGCTGATATGGCACAACTAAAAATGAGGAGAAACATAGTGACTGCAACATTGGACTCAAACATAAAAGATCATGTGCATGGCACAGTTTCGGGGAGTATTTAGCTCTGTTGTACATAGGGCTGGTATGAGACGGATCCAACTCAATGGCACCCAACAACAACAAATCTAACTGGAGTGAGCAGTGTTGCAGCTGTGACCTTTATGGAACACTGGCCTGTGTCAGGGCTGGATGGGGGTTCACACTAGTCTTCTGATTGCATCTCTACCACACCCCAGGAGGGAGGGCAGCAGGACTCAGGACCCCCCACCCCACCCTGCAGAGGACAACCCCAGGGCTCCGCCTGGCTGGTCACTTACTTCAAGGACCGCAGGGGGCCCAGGCTTGGGAGGAGGTGGGTCAACAGGGCTGCCCCTTCGTCCCCCAGAGCATTGTCTGACAAGCTGGAAGGGAAGAGAGGAGAAGTTAGTGAGGGTGGAAGGGGGTGTGGTGGCAGTGGGGCGGGGGGTGGAGGGCACACCCAGTCACAGGGCTGCTCCTGAGACGGGGACCCAGCCTGGCCTGCCAGACAGGGCCTCATACATCTCACGAGGGGCACCTGGGCTCCCTCCCCCAGCCCCTCCTCCTCCCGCTCCTTCTTGGGGGAGCCAGGAGTGGCTTCAGAGGGTGTCAAATGCGGTGGGGGCTGGCTGGGGAGTCACACTTCCAGCTCTCTGCGGGGAAAGAACTGCTGATTTAGATCTTCAAAAACAAAGCAAAACTCCAGCCCTGTAACCCCAACGGACTCTGATTGTCCCCTCCACCGCCTTCGAGGTGTCCGCACTCACTCGAGGTGACCAAGTGGCCCGGGGTGGTGGCTTGTGCCTAGCGCCTCCAGAAGTTGCTCCACATGCTTGGCCTGGAAGCCACAGTGAGTCAGCCTGAATGGGGCGGAGCCAGAGCCCTTCAGTGATGCCCAGAGGCGGAGCCACAGCCACCCATGCCCTCGGCCCCAGAGCCAGGGGAGAGCCTGGCAGGTGGGAGGAAGGGTCTGGGATGCGTTTGGCACCCAGACAGACAGATGCAAGGAACTGACACATGCCACAAGATGTCACACAAGGCAGAAAAGAGGCAGAGGAGCCGAGAGATAGAGACAGGGACAGAGAGACAGGTGTGAGAAAGAGAGACAGAGGCAACGACAGAAAAGCCCAGGGTGGGAGAGGAAGGGAAACAAACTTTCAAAGACCAAGGGGTGAGAGAGAGAGAGACAGACAAGAGAAGGGAAGGACCCCACAGGCCTGGGGAGCAGAGCCCACTGCTCCCCTCCTGGCCTGCCCCTCTGCTGCTGGGGTTCAGAAGCAGAGTGGGGTCTCTGGGCTGTGGAAGGTCACTCGGGGGGCTGCCTCGTGAGCCCTATCAGGCCCGGGTATGCTGGGGGTAATGAACATGGAAGCCAGCGCCGCAGGTTGTGGGCTCCTCCAGGGAGCTGAGGGTTTGAGGCTGGAGGCTTGGAGACAAGGAGGGGAGGGGCTGGAACCCTGTAGAGACCTGGAAGTTATCAGTGTACCTGAGCCTTCTCGAGCCCAGGGGCAGCTCAGAGGCCATCAGGGGTTCAAGATCGTCACGAATTGCAGCCCTGGAGGAACACACGGGGCCAGGCTCAGCAGGCGTCTTGCCTGCTGCCTCTAAAGTCCACAACCAGAGCCCCGTCCACCATTCAATCTCTGTGCTCGTCTGGGGGTTAGGGAGACATTGGTTCTAGCCTGGCCTGGTATGTGACCCCGGACAGATCACTTGACATCTGGAAATTGTCTTAATTTGGTGCTTGCTGCATATTGTAAATGCTCAGTTAACCTTGGCTACTATTGCCATGAATCTCAGCAGCAGCACAAGATGTCAGAGATGTCAGCCCCTTCTCTGACCAGCTCTTCAAAGTTCAGACCCTACACAGGATTGTGGCTAGACACCAAGGAGCAAAGAACTGAGCCTCTGCCTGTGTGTTGTTGTTGTTAGGTGCCGTCGAGTCGGTATCCAACTCATAGTGACCCTCATAGGGTTTTCAATGGCAGACTGTTTCAAGATTGCCTTGGGAGTGGATTGCCAGGTCCTGCTCCCATTTTTGTGGTGCTGGGAATTGAACTCGGGACCTCAGAGACTGCAGCGCAGCGCTCTACTAACTGAGCTAAATCCCAGCCCCTGCCTGTGTGTTAGGCTCAGGTAATCCAGGAAGTCATCCTAGAGGAGGCAAACAGCCCTTAAAATTCCTAGTGCCAAAGGGAGCCAGAAGATCAGACCACAGCAGAGCTCCAGGCCAGGCAGCCCTCTGGGGGAGGCTAAAGTTCTCAATCTCCCCAGTGTCCTTCTCTAGTGAGCCCACCCCATCCCGCACACTGTCCACATCCCACATCCTGGGCTCTCTTCAGTCTGTCCTCTGACTCTCTTCCTTCAGGGCTGTGTTTCCTGCCAGGCCTGCTCATTTCCAGCCCCTCTGTGAATTCTGTCTCCCTGGTAGTTGGTAGCTCTGCTCTGCTGTGGAGGGCAGGGAAGGGTGGATGTCCTGGGGAGGAGCTGGAGGGTGCTGGGGCCCTACCTCTCCAGGGTCCCTTCTTCCTCCTCCAGCTCTTGGGCAAACCTGAGGACTGTGGTTTTGTGCAGCAGGCTGTGGAAAGAAGAATAGTGAGAGGGAGGGAGAGGCTACCCTCGGCCTCTGCCACCAGCCCATCAACCCAGGACAGCTCTCCAGAGATGCACGCTTGAGCAGCCAGGACCTGCAGCAGCTGGGCACAGGTGCACTGGCTGGCTGGGGTCTGGGTGTGGCGCCAGCCAGATCTTCTGGGGTCCCTAAGGCCTGGAGCCAGAAAGAACCCCAAGGGCTTTACAGAGCTTGATTGGAAAGCCTAGGGCTGTGGGCAATAGGGTGGGAGTGACAGGGGTCCACAGAGGGGGCTCCCACCTGATGTCCAGCTCTGCTAGGGTCCAGCATGTGCTCACTGCCCTCAGCACAAAGGATACTCCGGCCTCAGAGAGTCCATTGTTGCTGAGGCTGTGGAGAGGAGGACAGGCAGCTGGCAGCAGGCCCTAGCCCCAAGCCCTGGGCGGCTCCAGCCCCTCTTCACGGGTCAGGAGAAACTGAGGCCCAGAGACATTCCATGGTCACAAAGCTACTAAGTGACAGAACCAAAGCCCCAAACTACTTTTACTCAACCTCAATACTCCCGGACCCCAAGCCAGATGGGATCCTAAGATCCCAGCACAGCCCCCCAACACTGCCTCCCCCAGCCCCTGGCAACACCACAGCACATACAGTAGCCTGATGCCCTTCCTTCTCAGCTCACTGTTCCAACAGCCTCCTCCTTCACCCCCAAACCACACCCAACCTAACACTCCACTTCCTACCCCAACATTGTGGTTCCACACCCAGCACCCATCCACACAGTTCTGCCCCAGTGCCACACCCCACCTCAGTCCACCCCCGCTGCAGCTGTGTACTACAGTACCACCCCTGCTGGTACACAGGCCACTTGTGGACCACAGAAGCGTTCTGCATAGGCAAGGGGTTAAACAGTTGAAACTAGGGCTTCAGACCCACGGAAAATTGGGTTCATATTTGATGGCAGGTTCAATGTTAAAATAAACGTAGAGGGCTCGGGTTCAGTTGGAGTTTGGGTTTAAAATTTTTGTCCTATGTACGCTGTTGTTAGGTGCTATCAAGTTGGGTTCAACTCATAGTGATCCTCATAGGGTTTTCAACGGCTGATTGTTTTGGGGATTTTTTTCGGGAGTGAATTGCCACATCCTTCTCCCATTTTTGCAGTGCTGGGATCGAACCTGGGTCCTTGGAACGTGTGGAGCAGCGCTCTACCAACTGAACTAACCCTCAGCCCACTTCTATGTGTAGGTAGATGAATATATTTTTTTCAATTTTTATGTCCAACTAAACAACTAATGATATGAAAAAAAAAGTGTTAAAAGCTGGGCCTGAACCCAATTTTTCATTGGGTTTGGATTCAGGTTCAGGTTCAGAAAAAATTTTAAAAATGCTTGAGCCAGAATAAGTGAAGGGCCCAGGTTCAGGTTCTGTTTGAAGCCCTGTTGTCTATACATAGGATTTAAACTTGAACCCAAATCAAAACCAACCCTTCCAAGTTTTAGTGTGTTGAACTTGCACCTGATCCTGAAGCCAAGTTTTTTTGCCGGTTTGCAGCCCCGGTTGAAACTATTAGTGGCACGTGGCAGAGACATAGGCAAGGTGTGGCCAGGCCACCTCAACTTTGTTAGAGCTGGGAGAAAGCCGGGTGGTTGGTGGATTGGCACGATAACTGCTGACTTGGAGGACTCAGGGTGCGGGGACCAGCTGCGGGTCTCCAGGGCCCTCCTTGTTCCCCGGCCGTGGGTGTATGACTCACTCTAGCTTGGTGATGTGCAGCTGGACTGCAGCCTCTGCCAGAAGATGACAGCCCGCGTCCTCCAGGAAGTTTCCTGAGAGGCTGAGACAGAGATGGTTCCCTGAGAGGCCTGTCACCCCATGCTGTGGGGCTGGAGTGGCTCCTCAACACTGCACCCACACAGCACCTCCATGACTTTAGTCAAAGCATCACTCCCATAAATGAACGTAATACTAAGGGTGACGGACTGCATGCTACATGCCTGCAACAGCCAGCATATCTCAGCCTCACAATAACCCTAGGAAGCAGGCACCATTACTGTCTTCTTACTGATTGGTACATTGAGGCACAGAGGAGTTAAAGTACTGCTTAAGGGAGGGACTGATGTGAACCCAGGCAGCCTGACTATATATAAGGCCTCACCTTATGGCCAGCACCTTTATGCTGCAACCTATATAATTGCTTCTTGTGATAAATGTCATAATCATAGGTACATCTTATCCAGTGTGGAGGTCAGGAAGGCTTTCCTGAGGTTTAAGCTACTTGAAGGAAAAACCAGAAGGAGTTCAATGGGTAAGGAGTACGGGGACATGGGGAAGGCATGTTCCAGGTAGTAGGAACTGCATATTCAAAGGCCCTGTGGCATAGCACATAGGAACACCTGAAAGGAAGCTTGTGCATCTGGATTGGAGAGTGGGTGGAAATAGCAGGGTAAGAGGGGATTGGGGGCGGGGAAGGGGTTGAAGTAGGGTTCTGGACCATATGGAAATTTTGGGTTTGGGGTTTATGCTGAACAGTGGGGGGAGGGGAATGAAGAGGTACCCTGCAGTGAAGCCCAGGGGCGGAAGCAGAGAAACCAGTGAACTAACAGCTCATGGGGTCACCAGCGGAGAAGTGAGGGGGAGAGCTCAGGGACAAAAGTGGCAGTTACGAGGATGGGCTCCCACCCTGGTCTGACCTCTTCCTACCTGTGTGACCTTGAACAAACTGATCCCTGAGCCTTAATTTCCTCCTCTGTAAAGTGTGGATAGTAAGCATGCTTGCCTCACTGAGAAGAGAGAACTAAGTGACACCGGACACGTGTTAAGTAGGGGTACCTGTAATCACCTGATGCCCCAAATTCTTCTGGAGGCAGCCTGCCCCTCCCCACCACCCACCCAAAGGTGAAGCCCTGTCCCCTCTGCCCAGCATCCCCCTGGCTCCCGCCCCACCGCTTGTCACTTCCTGTGGTACTCACTCTACTTCCTTCAGGGGAGGACCTCCCTGGAGCAGCTCTATGAGAACTTCTGCATCATGGACCCTGAGCTGACATTTCTGGAGTCTGGAGTAGGAGTAGGGGACAGAAGAACTCAGGGAGAAAAGCTGTACCTTGTCCCCTCTAGCTCTGAGTGTGGGGGAGCCCAGGGACTGACTGACCTGGTGTCTGAGACCCTCTTAGTACCTGGGGGATTTGGGGCAAGGCACTTACCATGTCTGAGACTGCTTCCTCCTCTACCAAAAGGGGGATAATAACGCGTGCTTCACAGGGCTTCTAAAAGGCTCCCTGTGAGGTTCTGGACATGGGACACTGAGCACAGTGCCCCTAGTGCATGCAGCAAGGGCATACTCAGTTACAGCTGTTGTCACAACAGATGCTCCTGATTCAAGCCAGGGGACTTGTCCATGTTTTCTCCCTGCCCATGGCCTCTTTCCCCTTTATCCTCCATGCCCTGCTATTCCCACTTTGGGAAAGGGTCCTTCACCTTACCCCCTCCTTAAGGCAATGGGTCCCCCTGAGGTACCTGAGAGCTAGGCTCCTGCCCCGAGCCTCTTTCCTCAGGCTGTCTTTCTCTTGTGGGCCTGGAGCTCTGGCAAGAACAAAGGACACATTGACCCCGGCTCAGGAACCAGGTCTGATGGACCAGGCCTCTGTCCCTGGCTTCCAGGGGATGAAGGCTCTGCAGTCCCCAGCAGTGAGCAGTCACAAAGGCAGTTGCCTGAGGTGCTCAAGGTGCAATTCAGCAAAGCAGCAGGAGCAAAAGGCCTGAGGTCAAAGGGAACCTTTATACAAATCCTGGCTCTACCACCATGTAGCTGCATGGCCTGGGACAAGTCACTTCACCCACCCACTTTCTCTTTCCTAAGGAGAGGTGACAATCCTAAATGAACAGAGCTCCTGAAGGACTCAGTCAGGCAACATAGGTTCAAGTGCCCAGCAGAGGTGCACAAGGGAAGCTTAGCAAACAGAAGCTGTGTTGTCTAAGCTGCCATGGTCTCCCTTTGTAGGTGGGCCATCTGATTCAGAAGGCAGAGGGCCTGAGCTGTGCATAGGTGGGTCCAGACTCTCTCCTGCTGGGCCAGAGGAGGGCTGGGGGCGGTAAGGAAGCTTGGGACATAGGGGCCAGTTTTCACTGACTTTTAGATTGCTCTTGACAGAACGTTCTGCAATGAAGGAAGTGTTCTGCATCCATGCCACATGAGCACTGAAGTGTGGTATGTGTGGCTGATGAACTGAAACTTCACTTTATCTAATCGTAATTAAATTCAAATAGTCACTGTGGCTAGTAACTATCCTACTGGGCTAGTGCTATCCTATTGCACAGTTCTAGAGAGCCAGAGAGGAAGGTGGCAGGTGTTATACAGGTGAGGAGATTGTTCCAGCTTGCTCCAACCTATAGTACATCATTTGTCTCTGAGGCTCAGCCAGGGAGGCTGGCTGAGAATCCCCAGTGGAATGTCCTTCCAGGGGAAAGCAGCTTTTCTTTCTTCATCCATCCAAAAATGTCCAGGAGGGAATCCATGCACAGTTAGAACTGTCAGCACTGAGTGCCAACTGCATGCCAGCAGGGTTCTAAGCACTTTAAATGCATCTGCTCATCTAACTTGCATAGCCCAAAGAAAAGGGACCATCACCACCCGCTCATGTTTTTTGTTTGTTTGTTTGTTTGTTGCTTTCTGCCCCCTGTTGTAAGAGTTTCCCCAGAGTTTTAGTAAACAGCAATGGCAGGATAACAGGGTCTTCATGCCCTCCCTAAGGGCCTGGCTCACTTTGGGATGTCCACTCTGTACAGGGGCCAGATGTGAGCCAGACACACCAGAGGAAGTTAAAATCCTTGGCCAACTCTGAGCAGTAGATCATTCCTCGGCATACCGGCAGCAGCAGGAAGAATCTCCACATCCCACCTCTTCCCAGGCCACCTTTGCCACCCTTCCCCTCAACTGCCTGAGCCTGGGTCATTTCTCAGGATGGGCCCAGACCCACATCCCCTGGCTTCTTACCTTTGTGTCTCTACAACTGTCTCTGTAGGTGGGGAAAGAAGGAAGATGAGGTCTGTCTCCCTAAAGGGCCAGATACCAAGTTGTGAAACCTATGGTCTGGAAACCAGCACACCCCTTCCCACCCCAAACACCCAGAGAGAGCTGACTTTGTAATCAATAGAGAAACAAAAGAACTGGCAAACATGGTCCAACTCAGGCATGTAAAATCTTATGTCTTTGTTGATTCTCAAAAAACCACTTTAAAGTCAGGAAAACAATTTCTTACAAAGAAAAGTTAATAAAATTTCAGAATGCTGAAAGTTTTCTAAATAGGAGTTATACTTGTTTTAAGATTCAGAAGACGGATGACACCTATCCCACCCTGTGATCCAAATGGGCAACGCTACTTCAGCACCATGGAGAGTGACATACAGCTAAGGCTGCCTTTGGCTGTGATTGTGCTTCTTAGATTGGTTGATTCATCTGTTCATCCATCCACCCACTTTCCTTACATCCAGCCAGCCATTCATCCCCTATTTATTTCATACCAGGTGCCAGGCGTCAGTGAGGCCCTGGAGCCACACTTGTGAGTTAAGCAGACTCCAGCACACGAACATAGATCCTGTAAGCTAAGGACCTCCTCCTTTCCCACCCTACCTTCTCTTCCCTTTTTCTCAAGACTCTGAAGGCCAGGATTCCATTCCTTCTGCTCACCTGATCTGCAGCATCGTGACAGTAGGGCATGTGACTGCCACCTTCACCAAGGAGAGCAGGGTCGACACAGAGAAGTTGTTTTGGCTCAGGCTGCAGATTATGGCAAAGGTGTCAGGAGGGTGACTCAGACCCGGGGGGAGGCTGAGCTGGGAGGGGGAGAGGGAACTCCCTTACTCAAGCCTCTGGAGCTGTGGCAGGCAAGGGAGCACTTCCACAATGCTTAGCACCTCTGGATCCTTGAGCTGGTTGTCTTGCAAACTGCAGGGAGACAGAGACCCAGTCCCTCAGCCCTGGGGATGGGGCAGGTGATAGTCATGGCCACCCTTGGCAGGCAGAGCCAGGAGGAAAGGGTTCTGCTGACTTTCTTGCTGTCCCTGTGGAGGAATTTCTGCCTGGTGGCCCAAAGGATCTACATGATAGATGTGGAATTCTCATGAAGTGGAGTGAGGAGACCCAGTGCCCTGCTTCCAGGGCTTATATCTGGAATGAGCCCCAAGTTCATCAGGGACTCTTGGCCCATAGGTAATGAGCAAAGTCCAGCCTGGGATACTGGAGATGCTGCTCCCAGCCTCAGCTCTGGCCCGGACTCACCCAGAGCCTCCTGCCAAGTGAGGTTCACACCCCAGCTCTGCATGAATTCCTAGCTGGAGAGGCAGGTGAGCTGAGGGGTGAGAGATGATTGATAGCAACAGTGGGTGATGGAAGAAAAGATAAAGGTTACTCTCAGTAATTCGGAATAAAAAGCAAGTGTCAGTAAGTAAACATTCAAATCTTTGTCCTGACCAGAGCGATCACTGTACCAAGGCACCCGGCTGGGGGGAGCACAGGGACTGTGGTCTACCACATGTTTTCCTTAATAAGGGCTGCAAACTTGTCCCAGAATAAGCCTGCCTGGATGCAGGGGTGGTCTTTCTAAGTTCCTAAAGGTGCCATATGTGCTAGCAGTAGTCTTGCCAGGGAGCTGCTGGAGAGTCCCTGGCCCTATTGCTTCCCAGTCTAGACACAAGGAAAGGGTCCATTTGTGCAGATGTGCCCAGTCGGTGTGCTGCACCTATGCACATCTGTGAAGGGGCTGTGGGGATGCAGCCTGGAGTATGGGAGCGTGCACTTCTGAGTGCGGCCTCGTGTGCGCAGCAATGTGAAGGCGGTGTTCCATGCCTTCACCTGTACCCACCATAACTGCCTCCTCCTACACCCTGACACACCTTCTCCTAGGGTTACAGGTGGAGGGAGGAAGTCTCCAAACTCAAGCTCCTCCAAGGTGTTTCAAATACTAGATGCAAGAAGCCCTGCTCTGGAGTCTTTGGGAAGTTTGCATTTGGTCTCAGCCCATCTCTTTCTCAGACTGAGGCTTCCCTTTCTGGGTCTCGCTAAAAAACCACTAGTGAAACCCTGGTGGGATATGCAGCCCCATCCCAGACTCCACCCTCCCCACATACAATGTGTCTGTCAGCTTGTCATGCTGTGGGGGCTTGCATGTTGTTGTGATGCTGAAAACTATACTGCCAGTATTTCAGATACCAGCAGGGTGGTATCTGGTGGACAGGTTTCATCTGAGCTTCCAGACTATGACAGACTAGGGAGAAGGGCCTGGCAGCCTTGAAAACCCTATGAATCACAGAAAAGCACTGTCAAATATAATGCCAGAAAATGAAGCCGGGTGCAGTGGCGCACACTTGTAATCCCAGCGGCTTGGGAGGCAGAGGCAGGAGGATCACAAGTTTGAGACCAGAGGCAGTCTGTATAACTTAGTGAGACCCTGTCTCAAAAAGTAAAAAAAAATAAATAAATAAAAATGGGCTGGGGGTGCAGCTCAGTGGTTCAGCACTTGCAAAGCATGCAAGCACAAGACCCTGGGTTCAACCACCAGTACTGCCAAAAAAAGAAAAGAAAAGAAAATGAGTCCTCCAGGCTGGAAGACATTCAAGAAATGATTGGGGAAGAGTTGCCTCCTCAAAGCAGAGTTGACCTTACTGATGGGAATGGAGTAAAGCCCCTGGGACCTCCTTTTGCTGATGGGGCATTACTCAAAATGAGAAGAAACATAGTGGTTGCAACAGTGTGCTCAAACATAAAATGATAGTGTGCACGGCATAGTGCCAGGTAGCATTTTGTTCTGTTCTACATCAGGTCACTATGAGTCTGATCTGACTTGATGGTACCTAACAACAACAACAGCCCTAGAGGTGTCTTGGGAGTTGGGCAGTGATCCCTCCCCCAGCCAGGGAGCCCACCTGGAGATCACTCACCTGACTTCCTTCAGCTGTGGACAGAGGGGCAAAACCTGCACCAGGTGGCCAATGCCTTGGGCAGTGATCCTACTTCCTGCTAACCTAAAGGGCAAGCAAAGATAGGGCGGAGGAATGGGCACAGTGAAGAGGGCAGGCCAGGAGTCTGTCCTGAGAAGAAGGGCATGCCAGGCATCTTCAGCTGAAGAGCTTTCTTGGCTGCAAGCTCTGGCTCACCCCAGCGTCTGCAGGTTCGCCATGGTCGGCAAGCTCCTGGACAGGGCTTCTGCAAAGGCATCCCCACACTTCCTGCTCCGAAAGCTGTGTGGAGAGAAGCCCAGTGGTGGAGGATCAGTGCTGGGCAGCGCTTAGCACTCATAAGCACCCCGTCCTCTGATGGATGGGGCTCCATATGGTAGCAGTCGTTGTCACTGCAGTTGTTGGTATCATGACAAGTACCAACTGTAGCACAGATTGCTTCATCCATGGAACCCATTCTCCACTTCATCCACAGAAATGGAACTCTACTTAGGAACATGGTTTCCCAATACAGGTGACATTTCCAGCCTCTGTTTCAGCCCAGAGTGTCTGTGTGCTACAATCTCACCAAAGCAGTGTGACTGGGAGGGACATGTCCTACTTCCAGGACAGATCTTTAACACACTGAGCCTGCCTCCTCCTCGCTCACTCTTTCCTGTCCCCCCAGCCAGAACACAGGGATGCCCATGACCTAGCTTTGACTATGCAGATAGGATTCCTGAGAGGATGTTGGAGCAACTGTGGTAAGGACCTGGGTCCTGGCATGACCACATGGAGCTGAGCCATCCCACCAACCTGGACCACTTACCTCTGATCTTCCATGAGAAAGAAAGAAAATTCTATGAGATTTCCTCCCCTGTACCTGGGGACATTTTCTATGTGACTGTAGCCTCACCCTTTTTCTAGCTAATACAAACATGGACCCTGATCTCGGAAGCTAAGCAGGATTGGGCCTGGTTAGTACTTGGATGGGAGACCATCTGGGAACACCAGGTGCTGTAGGCTTGGAAGACAGACCCGGGAACCCACTCCCCAAAATCAATCCATCATTGAAAATCCTATGAATAGCAGAGAAGCACTGACAGTAGTGTTTTGCCTGTTGTACATAGGGTTGCTATGAGTCGGACACTGACTCCATGGCAACTAACACCACAAACATGGAGCCTTTGCTCTGTGCTAGGCCTGTGCTGAGAAGGGTCTGTTGTGCATTATCGCTCCTCATCCTCACCGTGACCCCATGAGCTAGTTGCTATTCTAGCATCCTTAGAATGGACTCATTCTAAGGATGGAGAGCCTGTAGCTCAGAGAGGTTCTATAACCTGCCCAAAGTCAAACAGCCTTGGGCAGCACAGCCCAGTTCAGGGACTCCAGCCCATGACCGACAGAGAGACTGTGGATCCAGAAGCCACAGGCAGCAGGAGGCTACTGGATTCTAGAGGTTGTGTCTGGGCACAGAGCTTCCCCACTTGTACCACAGACTAAGGGCAGTCCATGCCATGCTGTTCTGATATTCGGGATCCAAATCCAATCTCCCCAGAGGGGCCGTGCCAGACTGGCTGGCTTCCCAGTTCCCACCTAGGTCCTCCTTGGTGTTCCTCCACCCTCACTCACCTGAGAGTCTCCACCTGCTCACAGCCCAGCAGAGCCTCAGGACAGTGAGGCTCCGGCATGCAGCCCTCAAAATCCAGGTGGATTGGGGCAGCCCTGTACTTCAGGATGTCGGCCAGGGAGGCCAGGTCTGCGTGGGTGAGTGGGAAATTGTGGAAGGGCAGTGGGTTGGGGAGGCTTTGGGCAGTGAGACTGGCCAGCGCATGGTCCTGGGTCTCAGCCACACAGTGACACAGCTGCATCACCTTTGGCCCTGTGAGCTTGCGGCCAGCCAGCTTCTTTAGCATCTGTACAACCGCCGCCTGCCTGGTGCCCACCCACGCCTCGTCCTGCTGGGCCAGGAGGCTGAGGAACGGGCGGCAGGCATGGGATGCCAGACCTGCCAGGAAGGTGGGGAGGTGGTCTGAGAGGCCCAGCCTTGCTGTGGTCCGAAGCACCCAGTGGGAATTGAGGGTGACGTGGTGGGTGAGGGTGTCTATGTCCACCATGGGGCTGGCCATCAGGTACACAGCAGCAAAAAACTCCTGCAGGCTGAGGTGGGCAAAGGCGTAGCCTATCTCTTGGTGCCCGGGGCTTGTCCAGACGCAGAAGGAGGTCAGCAGGCTGTGGGCAGCCCCGAAGGCCATCAGGAGCGGAGGGATGTCTTCTGCATGGAAGATAACCTTTCCGGTGTCCAAGCCTCTCAGGGCCACTTCCCCGAGGCCCATGAGGGACTTGGCAAGCAGACTCCCACGGGAGCTGAGGGTCAGCACCATCTGCATGTAGAGCTGGGTCACAGTGGGCAGGAGCTCCGCAGACTGGCCGGGGGCGCTTTTGGAGAGCAGGTGGCAGAGGCATATGCAGGCGACCTGGCACAGGGCAGGCACGGCGCACATACTCCAGAGACGTCCATTGGCCTGCAGCTCCGCGAGGGCCGCGTCCTGCGAAGGCTGCTCGCTAAAGAAGCGGCTCACATACTCCGCCACCCGCAGCCTGTCAAAGCCCCACATGTGGACCTTGACCGCCTCTGTGGGCAGGCAGGCGGGCAGCTTCCCTGGACGGGAAGTGGCCAGCACCCAGCAGCCAGGCAGGAGGGTGCCACGGCAGAGGCTGGAGAAGAGCGTGAGGACAGAGCCTGAGCCACCAGCACCCATGATCTCTTTGCTGGAACAGGGCTGGAGGGCCTCGTCCAGTCCATCAAAGATCAGCAGGACTTGGTCGGCATTTTCCTCCAGGTACTGGAAGATGGCATCGGAGCCCGACTCGGGGCTCAGGTACAGATCAAAAAGGAGCTGGGGCAGCGTCAGGAAACCTGTGATCAGGTTGAGCTGGCGGAATTCGAAAAGGAACAGGGCCTGGAAGCGGTCCAGCTGGCCGTCAGCCCACTGCTGGCAGAGCCGATGGGCCAATGTGGTCTTGCCCATGCCGGCCTTGCCCAAGAGCACCGTCACCCGTGGGCCCTTGTGGAAGTTGAAGAGGTCCTGGAGGTGCACATCAGTGCCACCTTCTTCCCTGGGACACCCTGTAATGGACCCCTCCTGAGTGTCCAGGGGTTCTGTGGCCCGGCTCCACTGCAGGATTGGGGGGATATAGGCTTGGTGGGAGGAGATGGTCTGTCCTGGCCCAAGGCACTGGCCGCCTTGGTGTTGCTGGGCAGATGTCCTCAAGAGCTGCAGGTACCTCTTGGCCAGTTCTGTTGGGAAGGACAGTGGCATGAAGGCAGGATCCTGGGCCTCTGCCCATGACCCCAGACCCCAAGATCAGGCTTATGGAAGCCTCTAGCCCTGGTCATGTGTGAATGGGGTTGGGTGGCCAGGGGACATAGGGACTCTCCTGCCTCCTACATTCCCAGGAGGTGGTCCTGTACAGCCCAGGCTCTGCCACTTGTATGTAAGCTATGGGCCCTGGCTGTCTGTGTTCTACAACAATACAGCGGCATAAAGTTCTCCGGGAGCTGGAGGAGGGGACTTGCTTTGCGAGGTCTCACGGGAACCACCTGCTCCGGTAAGATTTGAGGGTCCTGGCCTCTCCCGCCTCTCTCTGGATTCCTGGGTCATTGGAAGGTCTTAGGGGGCCCGGGGAAGGGCAGGGGCCACTGTTGGAGGAAACCAAGGGCCTGAGGTAGTGGCCTGCTTTGTATCGATGTGAATCTCTGGCTATGCCCATGGTTGGCCAGTATCTGTGTGTGTGGTGGGGGTGGGGTCAGGAACAAGGGCCATTCTAGACGCCTGGCTGGGGATGAGAGAGGCCTCCTCATCTCCCTTCCCCGTCTTGGCCTCAGCAGCTCTTGTCTCCCCATGGGAGATATAGGGTGCTCCTGGAAGCACCCAATGACAAGGCTGTGGCCTGCCTGCTGCTTCCAGCCCTTCCCTGCCAACCCCAGCCCTCTCCTGTGCCCACCCAGGACCTCCAATCCTTCTCTCCTGGAAGCTTGGGAGACAAGTCACCTGTAGATGCGGACAGGGTCCAGGGTCCAGGATCGGTCTCTATCTGGGCCACAGAGCAGCCCAGGCCTTCTGTGGGGGCCCCTCCTGACCCTGGTACCCACCTAGCTCTTGTTTCCTGCAGTGTTTCCGGCGGGGTGAGGACCCCCAGCTCTGATGAGGGCGCTTGAGGCCTGGAAAGAAGGAAGGGGTGGACGGGTGAGTGGGGGCCTGGCAGTGTCTTTGGGGTGCTCCATTCCACCAACAGGTGCAGGCAGACAGGTCCATCGCATGGAGGGACAACAGAAAGGCAGGCGGCAGGCAAAAGCTGCACCTATAGCACCTCCTGCTTCCAGAGGGGGTGCAGGGCTGGAGGCTGTGGGCCTGGGGTCTCTCACCAGGGTGCAGAGAACGCGCCTCAGAAACACTCAGCCCCAAGCACCTGGCTGTCCCTCCACCAGGGGAAGACTAGGCTCTGCGGAGGCCTGGCTGTGTGAGTGAAGCTTCCAATGGTTTGGTCTGACTTGTGACCCGCCTCCCGTGTCAGGTATGTGTACCCTCCACCCTTGTCACCCACCCTTCCTCACTCCCTGGATGGCACCATGAGTCCTTATTTGGTTGCAAGGATTTTCAAAGTCTCTGCAGCGCCCTTCTGGAAAGGAAGCAGAAAACAAGAAAAGGGAGGGAGAGATGGGGGTGGGGAGAAAGGCAGCTGGACTTGGGAGAGAATGTTAGATCAAAAGTAGGGGCCCGCCATAGTGGCGCCCGCCTGTGATCCCAGCGCAAGTTTGAAGCCAGAGGCAGCCCTGTGCAACTTAGTGAGAACCTGGCTCCAAATGAAAAATAAGTGCAGGTCAGTGTGGAGCACCCTGGGTGCAATCTTCCAGTCTCGGGAAGCAAACAGGAGGCACCTGCAGCCCATCAGAATAGTCCTTGGAGCAGGGCCTCTCACCTGCCAGGTGGCCAGTTTTTAATTGTTGAATTGCAGGGGCTGGAATCAGTTTAAGAATATTTCAGTATCTTAATAAGTCCTATATTCACCAGGCCTGCAGCTGCATCACTGTGGCATCTGATTCTGTCCAATCTTGGAAGCTAGGCAGGGTTGGACCTGGTTAGTCCTTGGGTGGGAGATGGCCTGGGAACACCAGGTGCTGTAGGCTTGGGAGAAGGACCCTGCCGCTCACTTCCCAAGAAACAATCAGCCCTTGAAAACCCTATGAATAGCAGAGAAGCACCCACAATAGTGTTTCACCTGTAGTATGTAAGGTCACTATGAGTCAGATATCAACTCGATGGCACCTAACAACAACAACAATATTCACCAGGGGGCTCTTGGGTTTCATTCAGTTGGTGAAGTGCTGCTTAGCACTCTCTGAGGCCCTGGGTTTGATTCACAGCACTGCACAAAATGGGAGAAGAACATGGCAGCCCACTCCTGAAACGATCTTGAAACAATCAACCATTGACAACCCTATGAATAGCAGAGAAGCACTGACATAGTACCTGCCAGGCATGGCACAGTGTCAGAGACTGTTTTGTTTTGTTGTACATAGGGTCGCTATGAGTGGGACCTGACTTGACAGCACCTACTAACAACAATAGGCTGGGATTTAGTTCAGTTGGTAGAGCGCTGCGCTGCAGTCTCTGAGGTCCTGAGTTCAATTGCAAGCACCGCAAAAATGGGAGAAGGGCCTGGCAATCCACCCCCAAGGCAATCCCAAAACAGTCAGCCATTGAAAACCCTATGAGGGTCACTATGAGTCAGATACTGACTCAACGGCACCTAACAACAACAACTAACAACAACAATATTCACCAAGGACTCCCTGGGTGAATATCAGTCAGACCCAGTCACAGCCAGGTAACAATTGTCCCAGCTCAATGATAATGGCTCAGTGGACCAGAGCAAGGGACACATGGTTTGGTGTTGTTGGGGAGTGGGGATGGAGAGGGGGTGTTTTCTGTTACCATTCACCCTGGGTGAATTCAGGCCTGGCTGTAATTGAAGGATTGATGCTGTTATAGAAAGAAAGGTTCTGAAGCTTTGGTCTGTGGGTTAGTGAGGTGGTAGCTATGTGATGGTGGGGAGGTGGGTTAGGGCTTCCTGGTGGGGCGAGACAGGCCCTGAGGCTGGGGACAGGGCAATGAAAACAGGCACCTGTCGAGGCCAATCAGGAGAGGACTAACACTTGCAGACTCTCCTGAGGGCCCCTGGGAATGGCAATGAGGAGTGGGCTGTCCTTGAAAGTCCTAGGTCAGGAGGAGGGGGCGTGGCCCATATGCAGAGGAGGAAATGGATGGCACCAGCCAGCATGGCCTCTGATAGGTTAAGGCGGGGCCTCGCAGCACTCAGGGTCCCCTCCTGCGCCCACCCCTAGCCCTTACCATGGTGGAGCTGAGGACCAGGCAGGCTCTCATCACTGGCTCCCAGCTGCCGGGAGAACCCTAGAGAGAGAGGGTAGAAGAGAACACGGCGTGGGGATGGCAGGTGACACCCGGGCTGCAGTGGACTGACATGTGCTCGGGGCTCAGGCCAGAGGGTGGGCCCCAGGCAAGGGAGAAAGTTCACCCTCAGCTGTCTGATGGGGAAAGCTGGCGGTGAGCCACGAAGGCCGTGGGGGGCAGCAGTGAGTGTGTATACGCACGCTGTGTGTTTGTGCACACACGTGTCTGTGTGCGCTGTGTGTATATGCATCTCCCTACCCGCATTTCCCACGCTCTGCCATTGGTGGAGCTCTTGGTCGAGTTCCCACTTTTTACCCAAGGACTCATTGCCCCTCAATTTCTTCTGCTTCCCTCAGTGCTGTGCAAACAGATGGTGCTCAAGCAATGCCTACTGAACCACAGAGGGTCAAGCCTGCCCACCTATCAGGATCAGAGGGTTGTCCCTGTCGCTGCTTCCAAACGAGTGTCCTGCCATATGAAGCCTCTAGGGTAGGATGAGCTGCTTGGCCTTTCTGGTCAGCCCTTTCCCTTTCACCTCTGGGCTCCCCGAGCATCTGGCAGGGGCAAGGTGGCAGGAGGGTCCCCCAGGCTGCAGCTGCACCGGGGCATTTGCCCTGGGAAGCGCCCAGAACACAGGAATGTTGTCCCTGGCCCTGCTGTGTGTTTTCTGTGGCTCCCAGGGGCCCAGGCCGGCTGCTTTGTACCCCTCCTGCCGCCTCACCGTCTTCGTGGCCCCAGGTGCTGAGCAGCAGCACCTCCTGGTGCAGGGGCACCTCCAGCTCCATGCACACGCAGTGGACGAACGACTGCCACGTGGCTTGCCCCTGGCTGTGCAGCCTGCTGAGGTGCTGGGCGACCCTCTGCTCAGGGCTGAGGGCCTCGTCGCTGGAGCCCAGGTCCACAGTCGGGAGGAAGAACCTCATCTTGGTGCTCAGCCATTCCGGGGTTTTGCTGAGCTGCTCCACCAGCCAGCCCCACAGGGTCCTGGTGCCCAGCTGGAGGCTAACGGGGTCCATGAAGAGTCCACCCTGCAGGGAAAGGAGGGGTAGGTGAGCTGGGGCCTGGGGGAAGCCAATGGGCCGGTCGGGAACCACCCCTCACCCTGGAGCAGCAGAAAACAGGCAGGCAAGTGACTTCTCCAGGGGGTCTTGCTGCCACTGAGCTCAGGGCTCCGCTGCAGCAGTGGGTCTGCTTGTTTTATATATTCTGCCTTTTTCCTATCTGTACTCTAGCTCTCTGGAATGTGAACCTGAGGATCCATCCTTGTTTCCACGAGCTGCTCCAAGTCCGAGGCAGCTTCGTGGCACGCACACCTAGTTATCCCCTCAAATCAGTGCTTCCTTTCTGCCTTAGGACTATAACTCTTGCATATTCCCTGGTCCTCTAGCATAGATTCAATTTCCCAGTCTCCTCTATAGTTAGACATAGCTATGTCAGTATGTTTTGCCAGACAGATGTAAGTAGAACTGCTGTTGATCCTTTTTTGCTTCTTCCTGTTGACTGGAATGTCAATGTGATGGCTAGATCTTGGGCAGTCATGTATCATGAGGTAGAAGGAAGGGGTTGGATAAAAGTGCCATCTTCTGCAGGCTCTCTGACTTTGGACCTCTGTTTCTTGACAGGGAAATATACTTCTGTTCATTTTAAATCACTTGTGCCAGGTTTCAGCCATTCAGAGGGAACTCTAATCTCAGCTAATACAAACTATCTCCTCTATCTCTAAGCTAAATCTCCTCTCTATACTGGGACTCAACCTGACAGTAGGAGTACCAACGAGCAGCAAAGTGCACTTAGGTAGTCAAAATCTAAGTACTGTGAAGTCTCTTTGATCAAGCAATTACATTTCTGGTACTCTAATCTTAGGAAACAGTCATGGATATACATGAAAGTCCTAATGACAAAGATGTTCGCTGTAAGATTATTTATGATAGTTACAAATTGGAGGCAAACTAACCATCCAACAATTGGGGATTGGTTAATTAAATGGAGGTCTTCATACGTTGGAATATGCTATGACATTTCCAAATATACTTTCAAGTACTATTTTCTGCCACAGAAAACACGTGGGCAGTACTTACTGTGTTAGGCAGAGTCCTAAGGGGATTTTATATCTTAGCTAATCCTCAAAACTCCAGAGATTCCACGTCTAACTCTGGAAAGAGTGGGAGGCCCAGCCAGGAGCTAGCCTTACCAATTCACACTATGTAGCCTGGGGTTTAGACCTGAGATGCTCCCTGGGCACCCAGTGGAGGCCTGCTGCTCAGCCCTTTCTGGTCATCCCTCCTCAGCTAGATGAATAGCAGTAGACTCTTGCTCTGATGAAGTGTTAGAATTCAGGAAATGTGCTCATATCCATGACCCCCAGGTAGAGATCACTGTCCCCACTGAGCAGACGATAAGACTCTGGACAACAAAGGGTAAAGGATGTACCCAAGGTCATATGTCAGGTCTATGGCCGCTTTGAGCAGGGAGCCGTTGACCAAGTAGCCCCTATTTTGCTGGGCTCAGAACTAAGATCTCTTATTCCCCATGCCAATATATCTCCAAGGCCTTGGAGCCCTTTGTGGCACAGGACAAGGACAACCCCTTGGACTTTGACTGATCTTGGCACAAGGATGTGGCCAAAGCCTAAGGCATAACTTCTTTGTTGGGGATGGGGTCCCAAGTCCATGCTGCCCACAAAGAAATTATCCAGGGCAACATGGTACCAGGGAGAAGTCAGGGTGCCTGGAGGTGTGATTTCCTGGGATGTTCCTCAGTCTCAAATATCCTCCAGCCAGACTAATACCATGCCTTTCTTTCCACCACTGGTGTCCCATCCCCATGGGGTAAGAGACCTAGTTCTTCAAGGACAATTATCCCTGGGAGAAACAGCACATTACATTATTGTTGGTCAATGCAGCTTCCATGGGAAATAACTTTGGGGACAGATTCCAAGAGAAAGACCCCTGGTCTAGAGCAAGGAGACAAGGGTTCTTGGCCCAACTCACCACTAATTCTCTGTAGTAGGCACTGGGGTCCTTCACAGACGTTCTCACTTTCCTCTTTCTGAGCCACTGATGAGGTCTGCCCAGTCCACCACGTTGAAATTGGGTACGGCCAGGAAACTTGCTTTGGCCAATGAAATATGCTAAAAAGTGAGCCAGTGTGTTGTTCACTGTGCTTTCTCTTTTTCTCTGCTTCAGGGACCCGTGGTGTTCTAGATCATGGCTGCTCCTTGAGCCTGGGTCTTGGACAGAGGACAATGGACTAGAGTCCCCCGTCTATTCATAGCAGCCAAGAAAGAACAGGAAATATTAGTTTTTGTTAGTGCAAACCACCGGGACTTTGGAGGTTGGTTGTTACTGCAGTGGAACTTAGTTAATGCACTCAGATATGACTTTGAGTCGATTTCTTTTCTATCTGTCCTTTAGTCACATCATCTATAAAAGCCTCTGGTTCTCAGGGCTTGGCGCTATCAGCCTCTGAGTCTGTGGCCCAGCCCAGATATCAGTGCTCATGGATCCAGGACTGCCAGCTACTCCTCGCCTGCTCACAGCTTCCATCCTCGCAGAGCAAAAGGACCTCGGCCAGGTGACTGGTAAGACAGGGAGGTGAAGCTGGGTGGGAGGCAGTGTTGGCAGCAGGAGAGGGGTGAAGGGGCGGGTGGGCCGGGAAAGGAGAGAAGGGGAAAAACTCACTCACCCGGCTTCTTGGTTCATAATAGCTGCTCAGGGGTCCCTGTGGAGAGGATCACGTGGGTGTCTGGGGCCTGTCCTGTGCCCTGCACTTCACAGGCTGTTTCCATAGTGCAGGCCCTAAGGAGAGAGGAGATGGGACACTCTGTGCACTCTTGCAAACCCCAAGAGAAACAACAGTGCGAGGGGACGCTGGGCTCCGCCCCACCCACAGACACACATCTGAAGACACTCAGCCCACGAAGGTCCCTGTTTCATGTGTAGATCGAGGTCTTCCCCAACTATAGCTCTCTGTGTCCCTGGAGTTGGCACAGCCCAGCCTCCCTGGTGTCACTTCCTGCCACACCTGGAACAGAAGAGGACCCTCTTCTTCCTCCAACTCGGAGCCCAGGGCATCAGAATGTGGCCAGCAAATTCCACAGACCTTGACTCACTCATTCATATGGAAACGGGATCATCCTCTTGGCAGATCCCAACTCCCCCCATATAAAACCCTCAGGAAGTTAGTATCTGCAATCTTCTTTCTCACAGTATTATAAAATAGTTTTTAAAAAACAGAGAGTGGGCCAGGTGCAGTGGCGCATGCCTGCAACCCCAGAGACTTGGGAGGCAGAGGCAGGAGGATCACAAGTTCAAGATCTGAGGCAGTCTGTGTAATTTAGCGAAACCTTGTCTCAAAAAGTAAAAGCCAATGGGACAGTGGGGAACCCCACTGTGGAAGTGCAACTCAGTGGTACAGCATTTGCAAAGCATGCAAGCGCGAGGCCCTCAGTTCAATCCCCAGTACTGCAAAATAAGTAAATAAATAAGTAAGTAAATAAATAAATAAATAAACGGAGAGTGAACACTCTTCTTAGAGGGAAAAGCGAGATGCATTGAACCCTACGTCCCAAAGAGCCCAGGAGAAAGATAATTAGGTACCCATCACTGTGTAACCTGGCTTTAGAGATCTTGCTTAATAACATAGAGTGGACGGGAAAGTAGGTGGCTAAAGAGCACATGGAAGAAAGGAAGAGAGAGAGGTCAAAGGTCCATGTGGGCTCTGGTTATTCAGCCATGAAATGTGAGCAATGAAGCTAGAACAACCTAAGACTTTAGAGAAATCCACGTGGATAGGGCCTGTTCTCACATGCAGAGATAAGTACTGTCATTAGACATAAAAGAAGGTCTTGCTGAAGAGTTCTGGGATACCCATGATCCTTTTGAAACAGTATTGTCACATCCTGGCAAAGTGAAGCAGGAACGTGAGAAGGTAGGCATAAGACCTCGCTGTGGAGTGCAGACTGTGTCCTCCCCAAATGCGTGGGGTGACGTCCAGACCCCAGTGTGATGAGGTTTGGAAAAAGAGCCCTTTGGAGGTAGCAGATCCTGAAGAGGTGGCTGGTGCCTTTACAGGAAGAGACAAGCGAGAGTTTGCTCCCTCTCTGCCACGAAAGTCAGTGAGGAGGTGCTGTCTGCAAGCCATGAAGGGAGCCTTCACCAGATACCACATATGCTGGTACCCAGATTGGGGGCTGCCCAGCTTCCAGAACTGTGAGAAGTTTCTGCCGTTTAGCCATCCTGTCTATGTTACTCTGCTACGTGACCAGAAATGACTAAGACAAACCTACTTGTGACCACAGAAAGTAAAAGAAAAAGATGTCTACGTTAACAAGCGGATTGAAGGCAATGGCACCTAAATTACAGCAAGGTACGTCAGAGACCTTGATAAAATCACATTAACAGTCATTTTGAGAAAAAAGGCAGATGTGACACGTGATTGTGTGCTTTAACTATTCTTTCATAAAACATTTTAAATTAGAATTGGATAAAAAAGAAAAAACACACGGGGAAATGTGGGTGGAGCTCAGTGTTAGAGTGTGTATTTCGTATGTCCAAAGCCCTGGGCTCAACACCCAGCAACACACACACACAACTGAAGGGAATTACATCAAAAGAGTATTTGTTGAGAAGGGCAGGAAGGCAGTAGTGGATATTATAAAGTGGCCACCATTAAGACTTTAAGGTACTTGGGTTAAAAATAGAAAAAAATGGACCAAAAGGAATGGAATGGAGTCTGAATAAGCTTCACATTTGCTTGCAACCTACTATTTATTTAATCAATGGCACTGAGAGAAAAAAATATGGGGGGAAATCACGGTATGCAAAAGTTCATGGTCATGTGAGTGCTTCAAATTTAAAGAATTATTTTAATTAAGTCAAATTTAAAACTTTTGTGTGGAAATTAATAACACAACCGCACAGCACTTCACACCCACCTAGGATAGATATAATGAAAAAGATGGAGCGATGTGGATGAGGATTCAGAGAAACTGGAATGTTTATATATGGCACATGGGAATGAAAAATGATACAGCCATTTTGAAAACTAGGTGGGCAGCTCCTTTAAATGTTACACCTAAAGTCATGAAAAGCTCAGCAATACCACTAATAGGTGTATACTCAAGAGATGGGAAAATATCCACACAACAATGTGTTCCCAAATGTTCAGATCAGTAATGTCCATAATAGTCAAAAAGGGAAATCAACCCAAATGTCCAATGACTTACGAATGTATAAACAAAATAGGGTATAGCTGTACAATGGAAGGTTATTCAACAATAAAAAAATCAAGGTTTATGCTGTGTGAAAATCTGGACATAAAAGATCACATGTTGTATGATTCTATTTATGCAAAATGTCCTGAAAAGGCAAACCTATATAGATAGCAAGTAGATTAATGGCTGCTGGGGGTAGATACGAATTACTTTAAATGGACATGCAAAACCTTAGACTAATGATGAAAATTTGACGGTTGCATAGTTCAGTAAATTTATTAGAAGTCACTGAACTATATATACTTGAAATGGGTGAATGTTATGGTATTTAAACTATGCCTCAATAGAGTTGCTAAAATAATGTGGTATAAGCAAACATGTTAAAATATTCTTTATCATACACTACATTTTTTTCTGAATAGAAAAAAAAAGGCAATGAACAAAACGAAAGCAACACATTGGGAAAGGTGTTTGTACCACCTATGACCATATGCTGATTTTACTCATATTACAATGACTTGAACAAATCAACATGGAAAAGACCAATCATCTCATGGAACATAAGACAGAGGACACTAAAGGATCACATTAGGGGAAAACAAATGGATGCATGTTTTACAGTTAGAAATATGTCCTTAAAATCACTCTAAGTGGAAGAACTGCCCATTGTCATTACTTGTAAATTAACATGGTCCCCTGATCACCTGAACCAAAGACCCAAAAATTCAGTGACGGTCACTCACTGTGGGTAGGACCATTGAGAAACAAGCCCATCTCTCCACTGCTGGTGGAGTATTGGGGTTCCACAGTCCCGGAGCCCTATGCAGATACTCCCAGGCTGCACCTGAGGCCTGCACCTGGCTCACTTTCTAACCAGCAGCACATGGGCTTTTGCTTGGGGGCCAAGGATTTAATCCTTCCTTAGCCAATGACTGATGAAGGCAGATGTCTAAATACCCTGGGCTCTCTCGTCTTTCAGGGAGGATGACTGAAGTACACATGCTGCACTGGCTCCCAACTTCACCAGCTGGATGAAGTCCAGGTGACCCTAATGTCATCCTGCTTGACAACACACCTTTTTGGGCTGCCTGGTCTGTCTTGTCTTAATCCCCCAGCCCCTCCTGGTGTTTTCTTGGATCACCTCTCAGATAAACTAGCTGCGTTTGTCTTGGTATTTGCTTAAGGGGGAATCCAAACCAAGACAGGAAATTTGGCACTACGCAGAAAATTACAAAGGCACACAGCATTTGCATTTATAAGACTACAGTAACTACATAGTTACACAGCCACCTTGGACTACATAAAAGCTGTAACATATACAGGTTTGGGATTCCCAATCTCCTTGGCCTGAATAACTACATAACTGCATTACTACATAACTACATACAGTAACTATAGTGCCTACTATAGACTATAGTGGGAGAAGGACCCGGCAACCCACTCCCAAAAACCAATCCACCATTGAAAACCCTATGAACAGCAGAGAAGCACTGACAATAGTGTTTCACCTGTTGTAGGTAGGGTCGCTATGAGTCGGATACCGACTCGACGGCACCTAACAACAACATAGACTATAGTAACTACAAGATATCATTACATATGTGGCAAAATAAAAAATAAAATGACATTATAGCAGTTATAGCAGTAGTGTATATGAAGTTTCACATAAAATGCTTGGAACATATGTGGCACATAACAAAAGGTCTCTAAGTGACAGATGCCATGAATGCTCAGTGTGAAGGGGCATGACCTAAATACTTTCATGTGCCACCTCACTCATTTGCAACAGACCTTCAAGGTGAATGCTTTCAACATGTCCATTTAACAGGGGAGAAAACTGAGGCCAGGGAACTTGCCCAAGGTCACTGGCACTCAAATCTAGGTTGTCAGGATTCCTATATGCAAATAGAAGAATATTGATTGCTCTCTTGCTATTGCAGAAGACTAGAAAAAAAGACACATATCTATCAGTAGGAAATAAATTATGATACACCCATATAAAGTCAACACATAAAAGAGAGCACTACATGTAACGACGTGGAAAGAGCTCCAAAGTACATTATTAAATCAAAATTTGAAAAACTAGCACATGTGTGTTTTAAATGTGTATGAGATCACAATTAGGCAAGGAGAAGTCCTCTAAATTCTGGTTTTAGGCAGCTTTTGTGTTCCTTGGCATTTGACAGCAGCAGGTAGTGACAGGAGGCAAGATGGAGCAGCAGCAGTAAGTGGCACTCTCCAGTATCACAGCTCTTATGCAGGCCAAGGAGACTGGGAATCCTAAGCTTGTAAGTGTTACAGCTTTTATGTAGCCCAAGGTGGCTGGGAATCCCTAGACTTTGACAGCAGCTAATGTTGCAGCTTGCAGGCCTAGGTATTGAGATCCTTAGCCCTTGATAATAGCCAGTGTCAAAGCTCCCAGGCCTAGGGTGTGTGAGATTCCCAGTCCTAAAGACATGGCAGCTGTCTGGAACTCTTCTAGTCACCAGGACTGCAGTTTCTTCTCTTTATAGCATTCTCTCTTTCTTCATCCTCAGTTTTCTGTCCTTTCTCATTGTCTCTTTACTTCTGCCATTTTTCTTCTTCCTGCCCTGATTACTCTTCTAAAACTGTTCAGCTGACTCTTAACTGCCAGGGCCATTATCACTGTTGCCATCCTCTAGGAGGCAGCTATTACTGGCCTCATTTCTACCTAAACTTCCTATCAGCTTCCCACCACCTCCATGATAAAGTCATGATATGGTACTGTGACCTCCACATCACTGATACTCATCGGGGGTCCAGGAAGGATTCAGAGGATGAATAGATACCTGGCTCTTCATCACTGGTCCCTGGAAATCCTGCTTCTGCACCTGTTGGCTATCCTTGAGAAATGCTACTCACCCTCCAGGCCATTCTCTTCCCCAATCCCTGCCTTGCACATGCTGCTTCCTCTGCCTCACCCTCCCTGCCCCCTCTGCCCACCTTGGGAATGCTTCCTTCTCCTTCCAGACCCAGCTCAGCTCTAAATGCCTCCTTGGGAAAGTTCTCCTGCTGCCTCCTGGCTGGAGTCTCATCTCCACCCCTGGTTTCATTCTTTAGCCCTCTCTCCTCTGCTGCTGCAGGTCTTGCCTCCCTGCAATGTCATTCCCTCTCATCAGGCTGAGGGCCCCTCTAGGGCAGGCACAGTGCTGGATTCTGGGACAAAGCAACTGTGTAGCACCAGGGCTCCTGATCTTTGCATCTCCTAGCTACCAGCTGTGTGACTTTGATAGGTCACTCAGCCTCTTGGGACCTCATCATTCTCGTCTGTAAAATGGGCATGTTCCTAGAACAGAGCCCATGATGAGTGTTCTTCTAGAAGTTTTTTACCAACGGGTCCAGGCAACAAGATGGGAGAGCAGAAGCAACTAAGCAAAGATTTTGCTTAGTTTTTGCAAGAAGTCTAGCTTCAACCTGACCCCCGGGGGGATCTGGAGTAGGGGTTATACCCCAGATTGATCTTGCCAGGAGGCAAGAGCTTCAGGGGGTCATGTCCACATCGGTCAGTCAGTGGCTGAGGGTCATGGCCAGTGGGTGGGGAAGTAGGCATAGCTGTCCAGGCACTTCTGGCTGAGATGATGCTGTCAGCCAAGGGCAATCGTTTGGAGGTGGGTGCAGGTGTGAACAGCCGACTTTGCAATGGATGGAGGTGGGGGGCAGTGGTGTCCACTACGGGCTCATACCATCAGCTGCCTAGCCGGCATGTAGCTGGTATGTGAGAGTTGGCCAGTCCCTGCTGGCTACTATTGTCACTAACATTGTCTACTGTCTCCCCAGCCCAGAGCTGGGTCCCAGGGAGGAAGGGAGGGAAGAGAAGAGAGGATGTGAATGAGTCACAGACTTCTGGCTGCTGTCCCTGTGGCTGGCTCTTTCCACTTCTGAGACCCCAGGCTTGGGGTTCGGGGACATGAGGCTATGTGGTAGGAGTCCAGCTTCAACCTCATCTGAGCAAGGGGTCTCTCTCTGCCTCCTTTGCTGCCTGGGGCTGTCCCAGAGGGTCTAGCTGAGAAGCTCTGTCTCTACAGTGCTGGCAGAAGAGAGGAGACAGGGACAGGTGGTAGGAGGGAAGGGACAGAAAGAAAAGGCACCAAGTGCTCATTTTGGGGGCAGAAAGGAGGTGGCTCATGGGGTGACAAGATCACGTCTGGTCATAGCTACAGACATTTGAACAGAAACATTCAAAGCAGAGCAAGGAGACTGGGTTCTCAGGACTGCACAGGTCAGGCCTGGGGACTCCTGGATGAACTGTGCCCCCAGAGGCCTTCAAGTCCCCTCAGACTCCTCCACATCCAGCCCATTCACAAGGGGCGATGACTGAGGGCCCAGGGCCTCTGATGATGCCAGGGCTTTGGAGGACGCCTGGGCCCTGAAGCAAAGGGGGACAGAGCTGGAAGTGCCCAGCTGTGGGGCGCATGGCAGACCTATTTTAATGACAGAAAACTGGGGCTCTGAGAGGGGAAAGCTTTTCTGATCCCTACAGTGAACAAGAAGCAAAGACAGGGCCAGACAGGCCCATGTGGCTTTCTAGGGGGCATCACCCTCCTTTCCTGGGCCCCACCGGGGTGGGGCGAGCTCCAGGGCAGTCAGCGCCATTTCCTCCCTCACCCATGGAAGCTGGAAGAGCAGGCAAGAGCCATGCTTTAAATACACACATTTCCATGGGATGACGATGACGTGGCAGTGACCATTTCCTTTAAGCTGGGTGTGGTGGCACATGCCTGTCATCCCAGCATGCAGGAGTCTGAGGCAGCAGGATTATAAGTTCCAGTCCGGCCTGGGTGACACAAGGAGACCCTATCTCCACAATAAGCAAAACCAACACCAACCAAACAAAAAAAGCCATCCTCCCTGTTGTCCCTCACAATGGCAGGGCCGTGTAGGTAGGACTTAACCCACAGGGTCACAGTGCTTATAGATGGAGAAACTGAGGCTCACACGAAGGAAGAAAACTGCTTAGGTTGCCAGCCAGAGCCTCAGAGCTGACAAATATCTGCTTGCTTTGCAGCCCTCCAAGTGTGGAAAGGGGGTATCCAGACAGAACCCTGCTTTCTAGACCCCAGCCCAGGCCCGTAGCTCTTGTTCCAAATCCAACAATGCCTCTCCCTTCCTGTCCTTGGAAATGCAGGAATCAGGGTCCAGCCCACATAGAACCTCTCTGATCCCCCTCCTTCTCCCAGCCACCTTCTTACTCAAAGCCAGACATCCCACCCAAAGCCCCTAGGATTCCTCCAGACCAGGGTGCCCTATTGCTGGCTGCAGCCTGGTTGGCACAGTAGGGGGCCAGGGTGGCCCTGCCTCTTGGTGCCAGCACTCATGGGTGGCTGGAGAGGCCTCCAGGTGAAGCTCCTGCTCCACAGGTTTCTGGGCCTCCAAACGCTTTTCCCTGGACTGTCCACCCCAGAGCTTTCCTAACTTGTCTGCACATTTGAATTACCGGGGCAAGGGGACAGGAGGAGGGACAGGGAGACATCTTTTAGAAATTCCAGTGGGCCATGCAGCAGACCAAGGGCAGCTCAACCTCAGGGGTGGAGCCCAGACAGTGACTCTTTTGGAAAGTCCCCAGGTGACCCATGTGCAGACAAGCCTGAGATCCGAGACAGGATAGAAAGACAGGGAAAACTGGAGGGACAGGGCAAGGAAAGGGCTTTTTTTTTTTTTTTTTTTTTTTTTGCAGTACTAGGGGTTGAACTCAGGGCCTCGTGCTTGCATGCTATGCAAGCGCTGGACCACTGAGCTGCACCCTCACCCCCCCTTTTTTTTCTTTACTTTTTGAGACAGGGTCTTGCTAAGTTACGCAGACTTCCTCTGGTCTCAAACTTGCGATCCTCCTGGCTCCGCCTCCCAAGCCGCTGGGATTACAGGTGTGCACCACCATGCCCAGCTAGGAAAGGGCTTTTTACCCAGTTCTGAGTTTTATCAGTTTAGAGTTCCAGCACAACCAAAAAAGAAAAGCTGCTAAGAGAACTGGCTGCCGAGAGAAACCAGTGCTTCTCTAAGATTCTCGCTAAACCAAATTATGGACTATAACTACAATAAATAGGTCTACGTAATTTCCTTGTGACTACATATAGTAAGAACTTCCTCAACTATCCAATCTAGGCATGCTGACAATGCTGCTTTTCCTATCTGTAAATCTATACCATGCACTGTAGGGCACTGCCTAGAGAGGCAGTTTGCCCCAGGGTCTATCTAGGCCCCCTTGGAGGTCTGAGGCTTGTTCCCTGGGCAATCACCTTTGCCCTACATGTGGGAAGTCAGGGCTGTCGAGCTCCCAAAGATGGCACTGTCGTCCAATCCCTCTCCTCAGACCCCTCGAGACTGATTGGCTGTTTCCAAACCATCACACAGCTCCTGATTGGACCATTCAAGAACCATCCCTGATTGGCTACATTTACAAAACCAAATTTGCATATCCCCCCTAATTGGCCAAAACCCATATGGGGTGATTGCCTCTGATTGGACCCTGGCTAGCCCCTGAAGAGTATATAAGGGCGGTGCACAGAGCAGTCTGAGTCCATTCCATCACTGGGACAGATGAAACAATAAAGAGCTATTGGAGCAGAGCACTTGGAGTCGGCGTCTTCACTGGGAAGAAGGAAGCAAGGAGTTGCCATGGGCATAAGCCTCTGAGCCTGCCTTTCTCAAGGCTTCTCAGAGCAGCCGTGGGCATAAGCCTCCTTTCTGAGCAGCGTGGCTCTTGGGTGCTCGGCTCCCCCTCACCAGACAGGGGGTCTTTGGCAGGTGGTTCCCGCTCACAGCCATAGTGAGTCTAGTGCCAGGGTGACACCCCACAATGCACCTGCTGGAATCCTGTTGCACAACATAACTTCAGAAGCCCCAAATCATACATATCCGTTGTGAAGATACTGAGAAGCAACTCTCTCTTAAAAGCCCCACATCCATGTCTTGGATGTGTACTATTATTTCCTTAGGTGTCTGTCTCTGAACCCCTGTGCTTCGTCCTGAAGCTGTATTATCCCTTTTCTTTACCTATGAGGCTTTGAAACTTTGTTTCAATCTCCGACTCTCTTGAAATTTATTTCTGTGACTGAGCCAAAGACCCCGAGTGCAAGTCTCAAAAAGGGGATCTCCTCAGGGCAGACAGCAACCCTCGGCTGTAGCATGTCTCACTGCTAGTGACAGAGCCACTATTAGTGACAGAGCCACATAGTAGGGGGCAATTACATGCCCCCTACTATGCCAGCCAGGCTGCAGCCAGCAACAGGGCACCCTGGTCTGGAGGAAGGTGCATCTGGGAATCCTAGGGGCTTTGGGTGGGATGTCTGGCTTTGAGTAAGAAGGTGGCTGGGAGAAGGAGGGGGATCAGAGAGG
Organism: Pedetes capensis; assembly: GCA_007922755.1. NCBI lineage: Eukaryota > Metazoa > Chordata > Mammalia > Rodentia > Pedetidae > Pedetes > Pedetes capensis. The sequence goes on from VMDO01006423.1 coordinate 48,686, forward strand.
TTCTATGTGGGCTGGACCCTGATTCCTGCATTTCCAAGGACAGGAAGGGAGAGGCATTGTTGGATTTGGAACAAGAGCTACGGGCCTGGGCTGGGGTCTAGAATGCAGGGTTCTCTCTGGATACCCCCTTTCCACACCTGGAGGGCTGCAAGGCAAGTAGATATTTGTCACCTATGAGGCTCTAGCTGGCGACCTAAGCAGTTTTCTTCTTTCGTGCGAGCCTCAGTTTCTCCATCTATAAGCACTGTGACCCAGGCAGTATGTGACTCCAGCTCTCTACCTCCAGTGAGGAGAGACTAGTACTACCTTCTCTACCTCTGGCACCTAGCTTCTCCAGCAAACCAGGGCCTGGTGATTCGTGCCCTGTGACCATCCCAAAGGCCCTGGGGACCCAAAGGCCTTGAAGGCATCCATGTTTAGCTGGAGATTCTGAGGGTGTCCCCAAGGGAGGTGCTCGCCTCAGCCTCTTGGCTGTTCCTTGGCACCTTGGGTTCCAGCTTGGCAGCTCTGCCAGCTCCTCTTCTTGATGTGTCACACAAAAGTGAAAATAAAATTGACATTTCGAAATCCCCTCCTTCGCTTCCAAAGTGGAGCATGGCATGATGAGAGAAATGGTGTGCTGGCTTGGGCGGTGAGGGAGGGGACAAAGAAAGCTCCAGATGTGAAAGAGAGAAGGCCTCGATCCCTCCGTGGAGGTTCATGGCCTGCAAACTGCCTTGCCTATTTTGCAGTGCACTGTGGGTGACTTCTAAATCTTAAAGCATACGCACCCTCGGACCCCATGACTAAACTTCTCAGCAGGGAGCCACATAAACAGCCGAACAGCACAGCACACGGGGCCATGAACCAAATATCTGTGTCACCCCCAATTCATATGCTGAAATTGTAACCCCAATGGTAAGAAGCTTGAAGGGTCTGTGGGAGGTGATTAGGACATGGGAGCGGCACCTGGTGAATGGGATCACTGTCCTTAGCAAAGGCCCCACAGCACCTTCTAGCTGTCTTCCCTCATGCGATGATACAGTGAGGAGTCACCAGCCTCCTCAGAGCCCCAACATGCTGGCGCCCTGACCTTGGGCTTTAGCCCTCATGGCATGAGAAACACGTTCCTATGGCTCATCAGAATTGATGCTTTTGAATTATGGTGCGGGAGATGATTATTGAATACACCATGGACTGCCAAAAGAACTCATAGATCTGTCCTAGAAGAAGGGCAACCAGAGTGTTCCTTGGAAGCAAGGATGGCCAGACCGCATCTGACATATTTTGAACGTGTACTCAGGAGGGACCAATCCCTGGAGAAGGACATCATGTTTGGGAGAGTGGCGGGTCAATGAAAAAAAGGAAGACCCTCAGCTAGATGGATCCGCATAGTGACTGCAACAATGGACTTAAAACATAAAGAAGATCATGTGCCTGGCACAGTGTCAGGTGGTGTTTCATTCTGTTGTACACAGGGTCACTATGAGTCAGACCCGATTCAACGGTATCTAACAACAATGACAACAACATGGCTCAGAAGCCACCCAGGGTATGGTACTTTGACACGGCAGCCCAAGTGGACTAAGACACGCAAGTCTAGGCTAAGGCCAATCCCACAACCAAATCTGAACCATCCAGATATCCACAATAAGATTGTCACCATGCAGTGGGACAATGGGCATGAAGGTGATAGGTTATGCAGACATGGCTGGATTCTCAAAATACATTACTGACTAAACAAGATACGCTGTATAATAGCATGCACAATATGACATCCAGGGTCCGTGCCAGCTAGCTCCTGGGTTCATCTCCCAGCTCTGCAAAATAATAATAATAATAATACCCTAGGCTGAATCCAAGGGCTGCTTCCTAATTAAAACATGATGTTGCTGTCAACAAATGGCTCTCTTAAAGAACTAAATTATCATTCCAGCTGGCTCACAGAGCCCTGGGACTCCTGGCAGGGGCGCAATGCCACCTCGCGCATTGGCCCAGGAACCCTGCTTCTGACCCAGTGCTTTGTTAAATTACATGCAAAAATTTCACCCTCAGGAAGCATTTGTGAGCACAGAAACAGACCTCAAGCCACTTCTTCCCCTCTCCTCCTTCCTCTTCTCCTCACCCCTCCCTTATCTATCTATCCATCTACCCATCTATGTATGTATGTACTACGTATGTATGTATGTATGTATGTATGTATGTATGTATCTATGGCCATTCCCTCTGTGTGGTTCCTTCTTCTTCCAGTCATCATGGTACAGGGTGCCCTGTCTCACTTCCTTCAAGTCTTTTGTCAAATGTCCCAGGTTCCCCTTATGAGAAGGCCTCACCTGGCCTCTGTCCCAACCATCACCCACCCTCGGTCCCTGGTCGGCGTGACCTGATGGGCACCTGTGTTCCACATCTTTGTCTCCTCATTTATCCTGTCTCTACCGGTCCATCCATCCAACAGGGCAGGTGCTTTGCTGTATTGCTACCCTAGCCTCGTGTTGAAAGGAGGGCTTGTTGGGTTATGGGTACTGGGCAGACAGGTGCTGAGTGGACCTGTGACTTTAGGGCAGGGCCAGAGCCAGTGTCTGGGTTGTTGGTAACGATCTCAACTGAAGCAGTTGCAGCCTCAAGCTGAAAAGGTTCTTCCATCATCCTATCCCCAAGACGTTTCTTGTTGTTGTTGTTGTTGTTGTTGTTAGGTGCTGTCGAGTCAGTATCTGACTCATAGCAACCCTCATAGGGCTTTCAATGGCTGACTGTTTTGGGATTGCCTTGGGAGTTGATTGCCAGGCCCTCCTCCCATTTTTTGCCGTGCTGGGAATTGAACTCGGGACCTCAGAGACTGCAGTGCAGTACTCTACCCACTGAGCTAAATCCCAGCCCAAGACATTTCTAGGCATCCCCTTTCTATGTGGCCCCATCTCTTCCTACCTTGGCCCCTCCTCCTTTCTCTCCTGTCTCCTCCTCCCTCTCCATCTGTGAGCGTAGACTACACTCTGCGCCACACTGTACCCCATGCAAAACTCTTTTCCACCCTCCCATATTCTGGTCCTTGCGGACCACCTTGACCACAGGGCCCTTCTTCCCTAATACTTGCTTCTCTGAAGAGGAATTTCAGTAAAGGCTATTGGAAGAATTAAAAAGTCATGTCTTATTTCTTTTCACATAAAACAGAGGAAATGTTCTGTGTGTAATAGCAGAAAATGAAACCCAACCTAATTGTCTAATGAAAGAAACAGTTCAGCCATGCTGTGGACAAACAGGCTCCTTTTAAAACTACAGTATACATATTATAGATTAAGAGCTAATTTCTCCAATACACAAAGAGCTTTGACTGCTCAATGGGAAAAAGACCAACAATCCAACAGAAAAGTAGGGTATGAACAGAAGAGGATATGAGCACACAGTTTATAGAAAAGCAACTACATGCAGCCCTCACATATTTAAAAGATACCCACTCTCATTTATAATAAGAGTCATAAAAACACCCATTAATCATCTCCTGGATTTGGGAAAGTTTGGTAACATGTGCCAGGAGGGTGCGAGACACAGGTGCCTTCACACATAGCTGGTGGGAGTGGAAATGAGTACTACATTTAAGGAGGGTCCCTTCAAGTTCAAACTGCACGTTCCCCTTGACTATGCAAATCCACTCCTGAATGTTTTTCTTTCTTCCTTTCTCTTTCTTCCTCTTTCCTTCCTTCCTCCTTTCTTCCCTTCCTTCCATCCCTCCTCCCTCCCTTCCTTCCTTCCTTCCCTCCCTCCTCTTCCTTCCTTCCTCCTTCCTTCCTTTCTTTTTTCTTTTCTTTTCTTTTTTTGAGCTAATGTCTCACTATGAAACCCAGGCTGGCCTCAAGCTTGTGATCCTCCTGTCTCAGCCTTCTGAGTGCTGGGATTACATGTGTACAGCACCATGCCTGGCTCCTGGATGTTTTTCTTAAAGATTTACTGATATGTATGAAAAATGATGCTTGATCAAGGCTATTCATTACAGCGCTGTTTGGAGTAGCAGAAGACAAGAAATGACCTAAGTGCCCAACAGTTAAATCAACCACAGACCAGCTATGCAGTGAAGTGCTATGTAGCTGTTAAAAAAAAAAAAAAGGAACTGGAGATACAGCTCAGCAGTAGAGCACTTGTCTAGCATGTGCCAAGCCCTGGGTTTGATCTCTGGCACCAAAGAATAAAGGGAGATGTGTTTGTTTTGATTTAGAAAGATTTCCAAATTGCATTAAATTTAAAAAAAAAGTAAAACTATATATAGTATGGTACCATTTGAGAGGAAGAATATACGTGTGTATGTATATGGGTTTATGTATAGGTACGTGGATACGTGCATGTCTGTGTCTATGTGTGTGCATACATGTGTATGTATAAATGTACATGTATGTGTATCTGTACATATCTGTGTTTGTAAAGGCCCACTCGGACTCTCTTTAGAAGAAGAACCAAGAGCCAGAGGACAGCGACTGCCTTCAGAGAGGGCAACTGGGTTTCTGGAGATGGGAGGGAAGGGCACTTACTTTTCATTAGATATGTTTTTGTGTGTTTTTATTTTCTTACTATATGAATGTCTTAGCTACTAAAATTTTTCAATTTCTTTTTAATTTTTGTTTTGTTTTGTTTTTTGAGACAGGTTGTCACTAGGTAGCCCAGGTTGGTTTTGAGCTCATGATCCTCCTGCCTCAGCCTCCCCAGGGGTGGGATTACAGGCACGCGCCACAATGTGTGGTTTAATTTTTAAATGATACCATAGGATTTAATTTTGCTTTACCATATAATTCCATATTATTTAGTGTAACAAGTGAAACTCCAGTTTTGTTTGTTTTTTTGTATGAGCCCATTAAAAATATGAACACAGTCAGGCGCAGTAATGCACATTTGTACTCCCAGCGACTCCTGAGGCAGAGGCAGGAAGATTGCCAGTTTGAGGCTTGAGGCAGCCTGTGTAACTGAGTGAGACCCTGTCTCAAGAAAAATAAAAATAAAAATGGGGTTGGGGTGTGACTCAGTGGTAGAGCACTTGCAGAGTGTGCAGGAGGCCCTGAGTTCAATCCCCCAGAACCACACAAGAAAGGACCATGCACATGCAGAGAAAACCTGGGCTGCCCAGCAGGTACCAGAGGCCTCTGAGTGGGACCTCAGTGTCTTTGCGGCTCCTTGAGCTCTCCTTTGCCAAGGGTCAGCAGCAAGCCAGCCAGGGGGCTGCAAAGACCTTTCTGCAGAAGAATCTCCTATGTGGAAACTTACTGCAGGGCTCTGGAACAGTGGCCCCTCACCGCCAGGCTTGACACCGGCAGGAAGAATGAGAAAGTGCACGTCTCCTCTGGCCTCCCCTCTCCCCACCCCAGGAAACTGGCTGGTTTCATGTCCTGGTAAACCAGGACCAGAGGAGGATGAGAGAGCAGAAGAGGAGTCTGGGGTCAAAGGTGGCCAGCAGGTTTGAGCTCCCTCCAGCGAGGCCCACAGAGAGCTTGAGAATACTCAGGGCTTCCTGGCGGCACCGACTCCAGTGGGTCTCAAGGACCCAGGAAACTGGAGATAGCACGTGGGTAACACAGTCGTGCCTGTTTTATGGATGACAAGGCCCCCAAATAGCCATATATGACCAGTGCTGCCTTCTTCCCCACTTCTGATTTTAGGTGCACAGGAAGACTCCTAAAGGTGCTCTAATGGCCCAAGGTTCCCCTCCCTAGACAGCCTGCACCAACAGCCAGGGCAATTGATTCTTCTGCTTTCCTTTCAGATCATCAAATCATCGAGGTGTTTCCCCTGCAGACTCAACTTCAGCTAAATAGACTTAAGGCTACCAATCAACACTCAAAAAAAAAAAAAAAAAAAAAAAAGTAGACCTGGAAAAGAAAGACAGCAAGTTTACATCTTTGGAAAATCTACCAAAAAAATAAAAATTAAATAAGTAAATAAATAAATAAATAAATAAATAAATAAATTCCAGTGCTGGGGATGCAAGCCAGTGCCTTGCACTTGCTAGGCAAGTGCTCTACCCCTGAGCTACACCCCTAGCCTCCAAAAGTATTTTGTTTACAATGTTTGCTCCTGTAGTAATTTGCTTAATCCTCAATCCAATAGGATGATGTATCAGCTGTGATAACAAAGTTCTACAAAGCAGGTGGATTGAAACAACAGAAATGTATCCAAGTGTTCTCTGCCAGGGCTGGAAACTGGGAATGTAAAATCTAGATATGGACAGGGCCAGGCTCCCTCTGCAGGCTCCTTCCTCATTTTCTTTCTGCAATTCTGGGCATTTCTCTGCCGTAGCTACATGGCTGCCATTTCTGTCTCTGCTGCAGGCCTGCTTGCCCGGTGTGTGCTGAACTGCTGATCTCTCTTATCAGGCTGTAGTCATACTGGGCCCACCCTAATCCAGCATAGCCTCCATTTGCAACCACTCTATTTCCAAATAAGTTCCATTTGGAAGTTCTGGAGGTCAGGATGTCAACAGATCTTTTTTTTTTTTTTTTTTTTTTTTTTTTTGCATGGTACTGGGAGTTGAAGCCAGCACCTTGTGCTTGCATGCTCTGCAAGTGCTGGACCACTGAGCTGCATCCCCAGCCCGTTTTTTTACTTTTTGAGGCAGGGTCTCACTAAGTTATACAGACTGCCTCTGGTCTCGAACTTGTGATCCTCCTGCCTCTGCCTCCTGAGCTGCTGGGATTACAGGCGTTTGCCACCATGCCCGGCTCAACAGATCTGTTATAGGGAAGCAACTCACCCTATAACAGAGGAGAAGAGACAGTCCAGGAAGTTCTGCTGGATTATTCTCAAACTGAAAGAGGACATGAATGTTGGAGCATGGGGAGGCAAACCGGCCCCTGCTAACCACCTGGATACCTCAGTATCTGGTCCCAAGATGCGGGTAAGCAGACTGGGAAACTTCCTTAGCCCTTCTGCTGTCTGTCCCCACAAGGACCCAAGGCACCTTGTTCTCGTGGAGTACTTTAAATTTGACCACACACTGAGCCTGACTTTTCTCATTCAGTCCATGAAAACGATTTTGAAAAATCTACTGTGAATGTTTTGCAGGTGAGAAACCAAAGTTCAGAGAGATGAAATGGGTAGTTCATGCACACCCGGCCAATGCAAGGTGCTGAGAGTCCCAGGCCATCAGCCCTCCAGGTCAGGTGCCTGCCATATTAACACCCAGCCTGATGCTGTTTCTGGAGGCAGGGCAGGTGGGCACAATCAACGGCCAGGCCAGGCCACGGGGCAGTAGGTCTGAAGACAGTGCCCTGGGCAGGGCGTCCATATACAGCTACAGATCATCCGTGTTCGCCTTTCCTCTGCTCTCCAATGGGACAGCAAGCACAGTTCATGTTTCTTTCCTTCCTTTTTCTTTCTTGTTTCCTTCCTTCCTTTCTTATTCCTTCCTTTCCTTTCCTTTCTTCCTCCCTCTCTCCCTTTCTTCTTTCCCTTCCTCCCTCCTTTCTTTCTTTCCCTCTCCCTTTCTCTCTTTCTTTCTCTCTCTCTTTCCTTCCTTCCTTCTTTCTTCTTTATTTTTCTTTTCTTTCTTCTTTGTGGTGCCAGAGATGGAAGCCAGGACCTCACACATGCTAGGCAAGCACTCTGCCACTGAGCTGCACCCCAGCCAAAGCCTACTGCTCTTCCAGGTTTATTTCTTCTGCACAGAGAGGGAAAATGATTCTGATATGAAGCTCTAGGCATTGGCTGAACTGCTCCAGCTTTTAGGGGCTGGGAAGAGGGAGCCAGTTTTCAAACTGTTTTTTATGTCTGAAGGACCCACAGCCTTCTAAAAAGGACATGTAAGAACCCCAGCTTATAAAAGGTATGCCAGCAGTGCTGAATGTGGAGCTTCAGAACCTTTTCAATGGGTCAACCCAGCAGACTCCAGGTCCTAGCTTGCGGAGGGAGAAAAATAGCTGAAAACCACATGGAAATGCAAAAGCCAAGCAACAAAATGACGCCTACTTCCAAGTTAAAACGTTCATTAGAAATAGTGGCAATCTGATATTAAGGAGTGGTTAAAACATTTAGGGTATACTAAATCTGAGGCCCTGGGTTTGATCCCTAGTACCACAAAAATGCAGTAGAATATGGCAATCTACTCCCAAAGCAATCCCAAAAACAATCAGCCATAGACAACCCTATGAATAGCAGAGAAACACTGACTTAGTGCCAGACATGGCACAGTGTCAGGAAGTGTTTCATTTTGTTGTATATAGGGTCGCTATGAGTTGGACCCCAATCAATGACACCTAACAACAACAACAACAACAACAACAACAGCAACAAAAACAGTATTGTACGGGAGAAAGATGTGGCAGCCCACTGCTAAAACAATAAGCCATTGAAAACCCTATGAGGGTCACTGTGGGTCACACATGACTCAACAGCACCCAACAACAGCAAATGGTACTGTGGCTACATTTTGAAAAAGATTCCTTAAGTTTCAGTACATTGTGAACTATTTCTGTTAAGATACTATCTCTGCTATTTGTTTCAGAATAAGGGATAATAGAGATGAACCCAGCCAGGCTGAGGTTGGTGACAGGAGGCTTTGTTATATTAAACCCAGCAAGTTGATATGGCTCAGCCTAATTCTGTTCCTGCTACTATTGTATATGTTTGGAATCTTCCATTAAAAAAAAAAAAAGTGGCTTTGGACTGAAAAGTAGGAATTGTGTGTAATTAGCAGGGTGACTTCTGTAATCCTCTATAAACCAATGAAAAGTTGAAAAGAAAAAAAAAAGGCAAGAAAGGGTGGCTTCACCAGGCGACAGGTGTGACGCTTGGGAAAGGGGAGCACAGCCCCAAACTGGGCTACTCCAGCTTGCCATCTTCTGTGGCTCAGGGTGGCCACTGCCCACTGCTGGGCCACCAGCCCCCCATCTGTCCCTCTGTCCATCCACACAGCCATCCACCGGCCATTCGCCCCACCATCAGTACCTCCTGCTGCAGAGCCCTCGGCATCCCCTTCTCCTCTTTCAGCGCAGAATTCGCACCAGGAGCCGGCCTGCGCCCCGGAGCTCACCGCAGACTCCGACTCCTCAGCGCTATGCTCGAAACTGAAAGTAGACGCCAGAAGTGTGGGTTCCTGCCTGGAACCCGCGGCCGCTGCCGAGAAATCACGTGGCTTCAAAGTAGCAGCCGGAGGCGGGCTTGGCGGGCGGGCACTGGGCACCACGTTCCAGCTCTGCCGCGCCCGCGCAGGGCCCGGCCAGAACTCAGCGAGCGCGCCTGGGATCCACCCGGAGCGGCCAAAGACCAGACGCTCGCCTCTGTGGGTGGGACCCGAAGCGGGGCAGGTGGCCGCAGGACCCCGGCTGAGTCCCCTCCCTGGGCCTCTTTGGAGACTAAGCAGGGGGGAAGAGGAAGGGAGGGGCACTACACAGGACTGGGGGCGGGGTCCTCAGTCTGGGACTGGGGTGCGCTCCAGGGTGAGTGCAGAGAGGAAGAGAACGACCTCGGTCTTGTCAATCAAGCTCTTGACCTGCTGGCCTGACAGACCCCATCTTCAACTGATCTATTCCAGTCCTCAAAGTAACCTTGAGAGACAGATGTTAACCTTAAGAGACAGATGATAACCCTAAGAGATAGATATTAACTGTTGCCCTGCTGTACAGATGGGCAACAGGCTCAGCCAGGAGCAAGGAGAAGGACCTTGGGGAGTCACAGAGGAATCCCAAGAGGAATTGAGTTGTTGCTGTTAGGTGCCAACGAGTCTGGTCGACGCATAGTGACCCTCATAGGGTTTTTGATGGCTGATTGTTTCGGGATTGCCTCTGGAGTGGATTGCCGCATCCTTCTCCCATTCTTGCTGTCCTGGGAATCGAACCCTGGACCTCAGAGACTGTAGAGCAGCACTCCACCAGCTGATCTAAATCCTAGCCTTGGAGGGAATTGAGGGAGGGTTGGAAATAAAGGGCCAGGGAGAGGCAGAAAGAACTCCCCAGTAGCAGTTTTACAGCCGCCCCAGCCTTTCCACCTATCCTAGGACACACCTGCAGAGGACATTCCTGCTCTGTGGATGGCGCTGCCTGTTAGGAAGGCTGTCCCTGCTCCTGATGGCATCCTCGCAGGGAGGCAGCTCTCCCTCCCAGACACTTCTGCTCCCCGGCTTTGCAGGCCAGCTGTGAGTATGTGGGGCTCAGACTGGGGGAGGGGCACTGCAGGGTGGGGATCAGGAGCCCAGGCATGAGCACCACCATTGCAGGTTCAAGTGCTCCTTGCAGACTGCCGAGGTCACATTGGCCAATGCCTTGACTGCATGAGCCTCAGTGATACCTTCCGTAAGATGGGACCGTGATAATATCTCCATGAGAATTTGATGACCTAAGGTGGGCTGCAGCCATACCACTGTGGTTTCCATTGGGGTGTCAGATCTTGGGAGCTAAGCAGGGTCTGGCCTGGTTAGTACTTGGATGGGAGACCGCCTGGGAACACCAGGTGCTGTAGGCTTGGGTGAAGGCCCCGGCAACCCACTCCCAAAAAACAAATGGTCATTGAAAACCCTATGAATAGCAGAGAAGCACTGACAAAAGTGTTTCGCCTGTTGTATGTAGGGTCACTGTGAGTTGGACACCAACTCAACGGCATCTAACAAGTCTGTACCTGAAGGCAGTCTGTACCTGAAGCCCACAGGCCACCCTTATATGTCTGTCTCTTTCTGCAGTTCCCATGTCCCTGTGACATGTGACCCTCTTCCTTCCCAGGACCAACTCAGGTGTCTTGAAACCATGTGACAGCTAGAAGTAGAAAGGGAATCGATTCTGCAGCTGATCACTTGCTTCTGTCTCCCATCTCTACCACTCCTCGCTAGGCAAACTTGAACAAATGCCTTCATCTCCCCCTGCCTCAGTTTCCTCATGTATCAGATGGTGGATTCCCAACCTCTCCTGGCCATGATGGGACATGGTGGGGAATGAATGAATAAAAATGTACGCTGATAGCTGTATGCCTGGCAGGGATTGTTTATGGTCTAACAGCAGGGTTCAGCTCTTGTTCATGGAGCACTTATGTGCCACCTGCCCCTAGAAAGTCACTGGCCTGCTCCCCATGCAGACAGAGTGGATGGACACATAGATAAGTAGTCACAATCCAGGAAGACAAATTGGAACATTTTTAGATGCATTTAATCCTGAACAGCCCCATGAGAAAGGCAGGACAAAAATTACTATCCCACTAGGCAGATGAAGGGGCTGGGATTTAGCTCAGTTGGTAGAGCGCTACTCTGCAGTCTCTGAGGTCCCAAGTTTGATTCCCAGCACTGAAAAATGGGAGAAGGATGTGGCAACCCACTCCCAAGGGAATCCCGAAACAGTCAGCCATTGAAAACTCTATGAGGTTCGCTATGAGTCAGACTTGACTCGATGGCACCTAATAACAACAACAGGCAGATGAAGAGATGAGGTCCAGAGAGGTCAAGTGAGTTGTTGGAGGTCACACAGCAGTCAGGAGCAGAGCTGGGTCTTGAGCCCAGTGCCCTTTCCACTGTGGTGGTACCAAGCTTGCCAAGAAGAGTTCATGGACAGCTACTTCTCCAGACTCTCCCCATGCTCAGCCTGGGCTGTAGCCAGAAAGTCCTCCATTAGCATCCCATTCCTCTGGCTGAAGGTGTCCTCTCTCCTCCAGTGTAAATTATATGGCAACCTGCTTCAGAAAAGCCTGGCCCCAGTGTATGAGAACTGGCTTAGGGTATCGTGAGACTGAAGAAGGAGGCAGACAGATCTTGTTGTGGTGGTTGTTAGGTGCCGTTGACTTGTGTCCAATTCATAATGACCCTCATAGGGTTTTCAATGGCTGATTGTTTCGGGATTGCCTTGGGAGTGGATTGCCATGTTCTTTTCCCATTTTTGCGGTGCTGGGACTCGAACTCAGGACCTCAGAGACTGCAGAGCAGGGTTCTACCAACTGAGCTAAACCCCAGCCCCCCTGGATTATATGTTGTTATTAGGTGCCGTTTAGTCGAGTCCAGTTCATAGAGACCCTCGTAGGGTTTTCAATGGCTGATAGTTTTGGGATTGCTTCGGGAATGGATTGCCACATCCTTTTCTCATCCTGGATTGTATGTTGTTATTGTTGTTAGGTGCCATCGAGTCGAGTCCGACTCATAGAGACCCTCATAGGGTTTTCAATGGCTGACTGTTTCGGGATTGCCTTGGGAGTGGGTTGCTACGTCCTTCTCCCATTTTGTGGTGCTGGGAACTGAACTCGGGACCTCACAGACTGCAGAGCAGCGCTCTACCAACTGAGCTAAATCCCAGCCCCCCTGGATTGTATAGGGTACAGCTTATTGGGAAGTTATGGACAAAAGTGTTCCTGGGTGACAGCAAGGCAGGTGGATCCGTGCACCCAAGGAAGAAGGAAGGAGTTTATATACCAAGGTAGACAATGGTGCACCACTGCCAACCGTACTGTACCTCGTCTTTATCAGAAACTATTAAGTTGCTTAAGTGTAGTCTGGGTATCAGTGGCCGGCCTACAAATGCTCTGCTGCCTGTCTTAATGACTTTGTTTGTCCAATAGAGTTTGGGATGAATGCCAGGGCCAACCAGTGAGAAAAATGGCCCTGGGCCACATCTTGCCCAGGCCCAGCAGCCCAGGTTGCAGGATTTTCTTCTCCAGGGCCTGCCTTGGGAAGCCCTCGTTTGCTCCCTGAGGGAAGCAATGGTTATCTCCTCTGGGAACAGATTCAGTTTTTTTGTTTTTGTTTTTGTTTTTGTTTTTTTGGTGGCATTGGAGATTGAACCTAGGGCCTTGCATGTGCTAGGCAAATGCTCTACCACTGAGCTACACGCTCAGCCTCCTGGGGCCAGATTCTAACTGGGCCAACCAATATCCAACCCAAGCCAAGAGGACTTTCTGGTCCTTTGAGGTTGGCCTGGGACAGAGTTTCTGAGTTTGGACAGAAGGGGCAGGACTTGAGGGAGGGTCTAGCTGGTTGGTCAAGTTCAGGCAAGCCTCTGCCCCTGTGGGACTTCATAGTTCTATCTGCTACATGCACTCCTGGAACCCTGTAGTGACAGGTAAGTACCCTTCCCCCCAGCTCAGACATGGAGACACTGGGCATATCCCTCAGCTCTCCAAGGACTGTGAAGGAAGCTGGGAGACACACCAACCTTGCATTCTGGAGCACAGGTGAGCCCCAGGGCCTTCTGGAGCCCTAGCAGGGCTGGGATTTACAAGGGTTAAGGCAAGATACAAAGACAGAGAAGATTGAGGGGGACCTGGGAAGGAAGGGGCTTTTCATCTTGGGATCTAGGCTGAGTCTTACCATCCAAAAATTCCAGCACAACCAAAAAAGGAAAGGTCAAGAGAAAACTGCCTGTATCGAATCCCATGTTTTCCTGAGAATCTCACAAAACCAGGGTATAAACTGTAATTGTAATTAACAGGTGTAGGTAATTTCCTTGGGACGAGATGTAAGAATTTCCTCCACTATCCTAATGTAGGCATTTTAACAATGTTCCTTTTCTAACCTGTAAATCTATACCATGCACCTGCTGGAACCCCATTGAGCAATGCCATTTCCAAAGCCCCCAGATCATATGTATATATCCATTGTGAAGACATTCGGGGTGACTCTCTCTCTTGAGAGGCCCACATTCATATCTCAGATGTGATATTCCCTTATGCAAGTCTCTCTCTGTGCCAGTGCTTCACCCTACAGTGTTACCTTTACCTAATAAACCCTGCAACTCTGTTTCAATCTCTGACTTCATGCTGAAATTCATTTCTACAACCAAGCCAACCACCCAGCATCAACTGAGTGGAGATCCTAGGATGGGGAGCTCCTCATAGCAGGTGGCAATGCGGGGGTGCAGCATCTCTCACTGCTAGTGACAGGGTGGTGCTCCAAATGGCTTCTCTGTGTGCCCCAAGTGATGGTGGAAGTTTCTGTTCTAGGAAGGAGCTTCCTGGAGCCACCAAACAGCCTGCTGTTACCCTCTGGACATTGAGGGAGGACCTGGGGCCTTCTCAGGCCCATTGAGGGAGCACCCGGGAGCATAGAGTGGCTTCTCACTGGAAGTTGGCATTGCAAGTCCTGGAATTCTCACAGAGGTCATGGGAGCTGGTGAGCTCTTTCTGCCAGGGGCCCTTTAAGATCTGGCTCCTCCCCCTGCAATGTTTCTGGTAGGTTCATGAGTCAATCCTTGCTCCTCAGTAGGAAGAGAAATAGGCCTCAGAGCCCTTGGAGGGGGCAGGGAGGCATTGGAAGGAACCTAGCTCAGAAGTTGGTACCCTCCGCTCAGCTCTTAAACTTGGAATGCCATCCAGCTGCCAAGTGCCCCTTTGGCCCTCCTCACCTGGCTGTTAAAATAAAGATCAGTCCTCATTGCCCCGTCTCTGGTGTGGACCTGGTGGGCTGCTCTGGCCTCATCTTTCAGCCTTTCTTGTCTGCTGTCTATGCTACGCTGGCCTTCTTGACCTTTCTTGAACCTGTCATGATTCCCTCTACCCTAGGGACTTTGCACATGCTCGCGACTTACTATCTATGTCTCAGTGTGCTCTCTGATGCCATAACTGGATTACCAGAGACCGGATGGTTTATAAAGGAAACTTTACTTGACTCACAGTTCTGGAGGCTGGGAAGTCTGCCAGCATGTCTCGAGAGAGGGTCTCCAGCAGCTTCATCACGTGTGTGGAAAGCCGAAGGGCAAGCAAATGGGTGTGAAAGGAACAGAAGATAAGAAGCAGCCTCACCTTGTGACAGCTGCTCTCAAAGTAGCTAATCCAGTCCCGAGAGAGTGGGAACTCATTGCCGTGAGAATTAACCCAGTCCCTTGATAAAGGCGTTAATCCCTGTTAATGACCTAATTGCCTCTCTTCTGTTTGTTGTGTGATTTTATTGTGGTAAAAGATACATAACATAAAACTTCACATTTTAACCGTATTCCAGTGTATAGTTCAGTGGTATTAAGTGCATTTACATTGTTGTTCAGCCCCATTACCATCCATCTCCAGAATGATTTCACCTTCCCCAGCTGAAACTCTGGACCTATTAAACACTAATTCCCCTTTCTCCCCATCTCCCCAGTTTTCTTTCTCTATGAATTTGACTATCCTAGGTACTTCCTGCAAATATTTGTCCTTTTGTGACTGGCTTATTTCACTTAGCATAATGTCTTCAAATTTCCTCCATGTTGGCTAGGTACAGTGATGCACACCTGTAATCCCAGCACCTTGGGAAGTGTAGGGCACTGCCTAGAGAGGCAGCTTGCCCCGGGGGCAATCTAGGCCCCCTTGGAGGTCTGAGGCTTGTTCCCCAGGCAATCACCTTTGCCCTACATCCAGGAACTCAGGGTCATGGAGCTCCCAAAGATAGCCCCTGTGGGCATCCTATCCCTTGCCTCAGACCCCTCAACACTGATTGGCTGTTTCCAAAACCCTGAATGGCTCCTAATTGGACTGTTCGGGAACCACCCCTGATTGGCTACTTTTACAAACACCAAATTTGCATATCTCCCCTGATTGGCCAAGACCCATATGAGGTGACTGCCTCTGATTGGTCCCTGGCTAGCCCCTGGAAATTATATAAGGGCGTGGGTCCATTCCATTGACCAGGACAGACAAAAAAACAATAAAGAGCTGTTGGAGCAGAGCACTTGGAGTCGGTGTCTTCACTGGGAAGAAAGAAGCAAGGAGCCGCCGTGGGCATCAGCCTCTGAGCCTGCCTTTCTCAAGGCTTCTCTGAGCAGCCGTGGGCATAAGCCTGCTTTCCGGGTGGCGCAGCTCTTGGGTGCTCGGCTCCCTCTCACCAGATGACGGGTCTTTGGTGGCTGGTTCCCGCTCAAGGCCAGTGCGAGTCCAGCAGCAGGGCAACGCCCTACAGGGAAGCAGAGCCAGGAGGATGGTGAGTTTAAGGCTAGAGGCAACCTGCCTAATTGCCTCTTAAAGGCTCCACTTTGCAACACCTTGGCAATGGCAATCAAACTTCAACATGAGTTCTGGGGAAGACAAGCTGTGTGAAGTAGGAAAGCAGTCGCTAGGGGGTATGTGGGCAATTGTCACAGATTCCTCCAGACGCTGGCCTTCCTCTAGTCCAGAAAGGGTGGAAGAGCTCTGGATGGCTTTGAGAAGGGGCACCTGCCTGCTAGGATTGTCAACGAAGACAGCAGCACCAGTGTGGCAGGGACAGAAGGATCTGGCCAAAGGGGCTAATGACAGGCGAATTCGGAAGGCACGTAGGGGCCCGGTTGGGGAGAACCTTGAATCTCAAGTTTGGATTCCTGCAGGCACTGGGGAGCTTGGAGGATTGGGGGGAAGGGCTGAAGGCGGGGTAGACAGCCAGCGCTCAGCTTGCCAGACTTGTCCAGCACAGGGGTGGGGCAGGTGAGCAGTGGCCCCTCCTTGCTCCTCTCCCTGGATCTCCAGCCAGAGAAGAAGTGTCCCCGCCCCCAAGCCCCTGAATAGAGCATGTTAAGCCAGCAGGCCTTAGGCTAAGGAGGAGTTGGGGGCCGGTCTCTATGTCTCCGCCCCACCCTCTGATCCCCACCACGATGGACTGTGAGCCCAGTTCGGTTTGTGCCTTCTGCTTCCAGCTCCTTCCACCTCTTTGGAGCCTCCTACCTCAAGCTCTGGAGGAAGTCTACCCGCAGGTGTTCCAGGAAGCCAAAGGCCATCTGCAGGGGCAGGAAGCCCTGCGGGGAGGGACAGGCGGTGACAGGGACAGTCCGCGCTGGCCCCCAGGCCACTGGGAGCAAGCTGGGGAGGCCCCTCTGCCTGTCTCCCCAGCAGACACCAGTTGCCCCCGAGAGAACTGTCTGGGGCTCTCTGCCCAGGAGACAGGGCTGCTGGGGTCTCTGTACACGTGTCCCAAGAGACAGCGTCAGGTTGGTGATGTCAAAAATGTCCAGGCCTAACCAAGCGCGGTGGCACACACCTGTAATCCCAGCGGCTCAGGAGGCACAGGCAGGAGGATTGCAAGTTTGAGAACAGAGGCAGTCTGCGTGACTTAGCGAGACCCTATCTCAATAAGTAAAAAAAAAAAATGAGCTGGGGGTGTAGCTCAGTGGTCCAGCACTTGCAAAGCAGGCAAGCGCAAGGTCCTGGGTTCAACCCCCAGTACCAAAAAAAAAAAAAAAAGTCCAGGCCTTTGCTGTTCCTAAGGGCTATAAACACCACCTCCAGGTCTGGGGCAGGGGAGGGGGCCCCAGTCAGCCCTCCTCAGGGAGCTAGGCCGGGCTGTGGCAGCCTGGACAGGGGGAGACGTTGCGACCGACATTTTGTGAGCCCCTCTTGGCCACATGGCCTACAGTTGCTTAAGCACCCTGGGCAGGGAAGCAGGCTTAGGGAGCAGCGGGCGCTCCGCAGGTGGGCCCTGGTAGCACTGAGCCCCTGGGGCACCACAGAGCTCTCTTTCTAGCCACAGAGCAGCGTCCCTAGCAGCCCATGTCCTCCACCCCACAGCTGCTTCTGAATTCTGGTGCTGGAGACGAAGATTGAATCGACCATGGAGTGGACAGGACAGGCTACTCAGCGGACAGACAGGGAGGCCAGAGAGGAGGCAGGGTGGCGCTTCCCTCCGGCTACAGGCAGGTGGCCATGTTGGCAGCAGGCACAGGAAGGCCAGAGGGGACTTTCTCAGGGAAGGGCAGGGAGGGGAGGTGGCCCGGCTCCTGGGCAGGACTCTGGACCATAGGTGGGTCAGCTGGCCTCACTCGCCTGTGCCTTCAGGACCAGCTTCAGGGTAAAGGAGATGAAGTTTGTGAACAGCTGCTTGATCCACCCAGGGCCTGAGGGCAGCAAGCGCCACAGTGAGCCTCTGTTTACTCCCATGATGCCATTGAGCTCCTACTGTATGCCAGGCCCCATTCATGGCTCTGCCAGCTTCTGAAAATCCTATAGCTCAGGGGGTAGGCATTACTGTCCCCATTTCACAGCTGAGAACAGTGAGCCTTTGAGATAGCCTCAGACTTCCTCAAGAGGGCCGGTTTTCTTTCCTCCCTAACCTCTCTGTGCCTCAGTTTACTCATATGTGAAAAGTGGGGATAATAACAATCTGTCTTCCATCTTTGCCTGCAGCTGTAGCACTGTGGCATCTGATCTTGTCAGATCTTGGAAGCCAAGCAGGGTCAGGCCTTGTTAATACTTGGATGGGAGACCGTCTGGGAACACCAGGTGTAGGCTTTGGAGAAGGACCCGGCAACCCACTCCCCACCACAAAAAAAACAGTCAGCCATTGAAAACCCTATGAATAGCAAAGAAGCACTAACAGTGGTGTTTTACGTGAGTAAGGTCACTATGAGTTGGGCACTGACTTGATGACACCTAACAACAGCAGCTTCCCAGCTTTGGGTTGTGTGTGCCGATTAAGTCAATTAATTCATGCCGTGAGCTTACAATAGTGCTTGGCCCCTGGCTCGTTCTCAGCAGCTGAGAGTTATTATTTTTTCTGTTTTTTGACAGTGTATTGATGGGGAAGTGCTTGAAATGAACCTCACTAAAGATCCTGATCCCCCCAGATTTGGCTGCCCACAGCCATGCCGTGAGTGAGGTTGACCCAGGAGGGACCTGGGCACAAGCGTGGGTGTGGGCCACAGAAGCGGTGACTTACGCTCCCCTTGGGGACATAGGAGCCGCTCGTGGAAAGATAGGTCGCAGGCAGGGGCCTCTGTCACACTCTGTCAAAGCTGCAGGCTGCAGAGAGAGCCCAGCCCCACATCAGGGCCATCTGGGCTACCAGGCAGTACCCACAGGCTGCCGGGGCCAGTCAGGAGCATGGCCAGGTCTGGGCTACCCTGCCCTGTGCACTTCCCAGCTGGACCTCCTCTGCCGGCCTCAGAACCCCTGTCCACACGGACATCCCTCTCTGCTGTGGCCAAGCCCTGAAGCCCAGCCTCCTCTCCTCCCCAGAGGGAGCTGGATGCGTATTCAGCTGGGTGTTGATTTGGAGGTCAAGGGCGGAGTCGATCTCAAAGTCAACAGACGGATTAATACTCCACCTGCAAGGAGCCAAGGACCCAGGACTGTCATTTGGCCCCACAGCCTCGAGAGGCCCCTGGGTAGGGCCCCTGGGTAGCCCGCCAGCGGGTGGGAATGCTTACCCCCAGCTGCTCGCATAGCCATAGTCCAGGGTCCCCTTGAAGACCACAGAAGAGTTCTGAATGGCGACATCTGCCGATTTGGCAGCCACCAGCGCCACCTGGCTGCTGGCAATGGACGAGTGGCTGATCTGGATGCTGCAAGAGGTGGAAGGAGGGGTGTGAGGGGTTTCTGCCCCTCTCCTCGTGCTCAACAGCCACTGCCCAGGCCCCATCCTGCCCTTCTGAAGCTCAGGCCATCCAGGGAGCTCTGAGGAGGGAGACTCCAACAGTGGATAGGAGGCCAGGGAGGGTGTGCTAGACAGGGTGGTATCCCCCAGGACGTCTGGTCCACGGCATGGCATGTGTGGTCGAATGTGGCAAGGAGACAGTGCAGGTGTGGTGCCCTTAAGGCCCTCAGGGGGGTGGAGAGGTGATCGTTAGGTCACCCAGGTAGGCACAACATAATCAGAGGGTGCTGGACAGTGGAAGAGGGAGGAGACAGGGTGGCACATGACCAGGGTCAATGCTTCAGAGATGCAGCCTTCCTGGGGCTGGAGATGAGTTAAAACCTATGGCGGCCTCCAAATGCAGGGAAAGACAAGGAAAACTGTGTCCACTAAGCCTTCCAGGAGGAGCACTGCCCTGCTGACACCTGGACTTGAGCCCAGTGTGACCCATGTCAGACTTTCAACCTTTTAAACTGTAAGACAATAAATGTATGTTGTTTGCAGCCACTAAACTTGTGGGGATTTATTATTATGGTGGCAAATAGGAAATGAATACAGAGGGCTTCCTGGAGGAGGTGACCCCAGGGTGGAGGAAGGGTAAAGGATGGAGAGTTGGGAGAGGCTTGAGTCGAACTGTGCCCTTGGCAGTCTGAGAGAGCCCTGAACACAGACAGAGGAGCCAAGCCTTGGGCTTGGGGGTTGGGTCGGAGGAGGAGCTGGGGTGCAGGAGCAGAAGTGGGCTCAGTGCAGACCCTCAAGGAGCAAGGACCAGAGGGCAGAGACTGGAGGCAGGGAGGCCAGGGGACATGTTTGGACCCTCATGCCCTCTGCCATGGGCCAGCTGGAGCATGAGACCCGCTGTCGTGGACGTGGCAGGAGTGTGGTCTGGGGGCAGGCACCTGCCGAGGGGCTGCGAGTGTTCCCTGGCTTGATTCTCGTTACCACCCCTGGTGCGGTTACCGCCAGTTCCTGCTGAGCACAGATGGCTCGAGAGTTGATGTGGCTTCAAAAGGCCTCCAGAGAGCTGGGATTTGACCCTAGGTCTTTCCCAGTCCAAATCCTGGATTATAAGCCACTGTGGTAGGCTGGGACCAGCAATGAAAAGCCAGACGGCCCTGTTTTGACTTAGTCTTGTTCTGTTCTATTTTATTCTACTTTCTCCCATTCTATTCTATTCTATTCTACTCTCCCCCATTCTATTCTATTCTATTCTTCTAGTCTATTCTTCCTATTCCATTCCATTCCATTCCATTCTTTTCCAGTCTATTCTGTTGTATTCCTTTCAGAGAGAATAAAGAATTCTCATTGTACTCATTGCCCAGCTTCAGCCAATATTGGTCATGGCCCGTCACAAGTTACTTCTCCCCCACTCATCCTCAGTTGCATGTGAATGGAATCTATTCTACGGCGGTCTGGCCTTATGAATTATTGCTGATTATTTCTTAAGGATAATAGCTCTATGAACAACTTCCGAGGCACCTTTGCCATCTCTGACCTCTTGCGAGATGGGTCCAGGATGGTATTATACTTGTTTTACAGAAGGGGAAACAGATGCTTGATGTCACAGAGTCCTGGGGCACCTCCACCTCCCCACCTCCCCACCTGCAGGATCCTTTCTCATTCCAGCATCGCCTGCGCCCTCTAGTGGCTGCACAGAGGCTCCATAGCTATGCATCAACACAAGGCCAGTTGAGTCTGTTTTCCGGGATTGGGGAGTAGGAGGTGGGTTTTAAGATAAAGGCAAGGTCCCTGAACAGTGTCTGCCTTACCCATGGAGCCTCAGGTACACATAAAGACAGTGATCCTGGCTCCAGGGCAGCCAGAGATGGCAGGAACGTGGCTGAGTGCATTAGTATAGTTCTAAGCTGCTTACCCTGTCCGGCCACCAGCGATATGTGATTAAGATAAAACAAGGTACTATCTGTAAAGGTGTCTGGCCCACTGTCCCCTTGGCTGAGACCATCATCTCAGTAAAGTCTGGAAACCCATTTGGCCAAAAGATCTTTGTACACTGTCTTCCTTCACCCAAGCGAGATGCCCATCTTCCTGTTGTTGTTAGGTGCCGTCGAGTCGTAGAGACCCTACATAAAACAGAGGAAACACTATTGTCAGTGCTTCTCTGCTATTCATAGGGTTTTCAATGGCTGATTGTTTTTGTATTTGTTTTTGTTTTGTATTGTTTTGTTTTTTTACGGTACTGGGGTGTTGAACCACGGCCTCTCGCTTGCATGCTTTTCAAGTGCTGGACCACTGAGCTGCACCCCAGCCCTTTTTTTTTTTTTTTTTTTTTTTTTTTTTTTTTTTTTTTTTTTTTTTTTTTTTTTTTTTTTTTTTTTTTTTTTTTTTTTTTTTTTTTTTTTTTTTTTTTTTTTTTTTTTTTTTTTACTTTTTTTGAGACAAGGTCTTGCTAAGTTATGCAGACTGCCCTCTGGTCTCAAACTTGTAATCCTCCTGCCTCTGCCTCCTGAGCCGCTGGGATTACAGGTGTGCGCCACCGCAACCGGTGGCTGATTGTTTCTTGGGAGTGTGTTGCCGGGTCTGTCTGCCAAGCCTACAGCACCTGGTGTTCCCAGGCGATCTCCCATCCAAGTACTAATGAGACCCGACCCTGCTTAGCTTCTAAGATCTGACAGGATCAGATGCCACGGTGGTATGGCTGCAGACGCATGCACTTTTACGTCACCGTTAACAGCAGGATATGCACACAGCAAATGGCCCTCCAACCACACACCTGCCTAGACATACCAATGGACCTGCAGACGCAGGTGGTCTTACCATCACATGAGTGTGGAGCTCGCCCCGCCTACACATAGACGCCAGGCTCCACCTGCCTGAGACACAACCACGGCACACACCCGGATGCACATGCATGTCAGTGTCCCCTCATCTTCAAAAACGTCACTGGCCCTGGACTCACAGGTACTTTGCAGGCCGCCCCACCAGCCATCAGAAATGCCGGCTAGGATTTCTGCTTTTCTGGCATCTAGAGCAGACTCTTATTTACTTAATGTTTTAAAATGATTCTCTTTTCCACAAATGTACTTTAAAATGGAACTTTATATCCTTGCTTTAAATGGAAAAATACATGTGCCAATACACTTAAAAATAATACATTTAATAGAGTGAAGTGAGCCGGGTGTGGTGGCGTAAGCCTTTAATCCCAGCGACTTCGGAGGTGGAAGAAGGAGGATTGCAAATTCAAGGCCAGAGGCAGCGTGCATCATTTAGCGAGACCCTGTCCCAAAATATGGGCTGTGGGTCAGCTCAGTGGTTGAGCACTTGCAAAAAGCATGCGTGAGGCCCTGGAAATGACTCCCCAGTACTGCAAAACAAAACAAACAAACAAAAACAGATTGACCTGTTTCTCCACCCACTGTGGGCTTACTCCTGATTCACCCAGCTCTCCTGTGCCACCTCTGTCCCCGCTGGGAAATGTGATATGATTTCCTTGTAGCCTCCTCATCTCTGTGCGGTAGCAGAGCAGGTGTTACGTGGCATGAACGGTGGCCATGGGTGAGGAATCTGGAGCTCAGTGGTGAAGGGACTTGGCCCAGGTCGCACAGAGGGGGCCCAGCCAGCCCTCCTGCCCACACCCTTCCCCTTTCCCTGGGGATGACCCATGTCACCGCATCCCCACACAATGCCTCCCCTCTCAGGCCAGCCCCAGCCAGAGGTGGCCATCAGAACAGACCACTGGGCTTCCCAGGGCGTCTCCCGGCCCTGGTCCCCTCCAGCATCGCCCACACAGGCTGCAGCTGACCCCAGCTTCTCCCTGCTGCTCTCAGTCAGCCATCTCTGCTATTCTCTCATCTCTTGCTGCCTCCTTTCCTTCCACCTTCTGGCTCTGAGCCAGCTATGCCACAGTCCCTGCAGGTGCACAGTGGGCTATTCTTCCTCAGTGCCCCTTGTCTGGTCCTATGTCACTTAAAATGGGGACATGTTCTAACAGGTAAATTATTAGGCACAGCTTCAACACCAAAGGCAACACGTTTTATGGGACCATTGTCCATCATTGGCCAAAGTGTTGTTTTGCATCACATGACTGCACTTGGATTATTTCTCCTCCCCCTTCCTTCATAAAACTTGAGCAACTTGAAGCCTGCGCCATCAGACTCCACTCTTCCTTCCGCTCATGACTCCTCCAGTGGCTTCTATCTCACTTTGGCTAAGACTCACATTTCCTGATTTGGCCTATTGGGCCCTACACAATCTGGCTCTGTCCTTTCTGGGCCTCATCTCTCATTACTTGTCTTGGCTCAACCTCAGCTATGTGCCTCCATGCAAGACATATGCTATGCCAAGCTCATTCCTACCACAGGGCCTTTGCACTTGCTGTTCTTTCACTTGGAAGGCTCCTCTTTTACATCTTTGCTTGGTTTGATCTCATCCATCTTTCAGTTATCACCTCCCCAGAGGTCTTCCCTGACCACTAACTACTCACCCTCCCCACAAACCACCGCCATCTAAAGTGTTCCCTGCCACATTATTCTCTTTTCCTTCCATGCCCCCCCCCCCCCCCGCCAGCAGTTATTTTATATCCACTTATTTCCTTGTGTAGGCTCTACAGGATGTAAACTCCGTGATGGCAGGAAACACCCAGCACCACGAGGGTCCTGAGCACTGACTATTGATGTTGATGATGTTCTTGTGCTGGCCAGCAGTGTGGACAGATCCCTACGCTACACATTTTTAAGCACCTGTGCCCCCTAGCACACACTTTCACACATGCACCACAGACACTAACTCTTTTGGTATGTCTCCTGACAGCTCGTGTGTGGAAGGTTTGTCCCCAGTGCAGCCGTGCTCAGAGGCAGGGCCTTTGATCATGAGGCCTCCAAGCTGCTCAGTGGATTAATTCATGTATGGGTGCAGCGTATTGAGCTGCGGGGAGGTGGTGGAAGCTTTAGGGGGTGGGGCTAGTTGAGTGAAGAGGTTACTAGGGATGTGCCCCGGAAGGAGATAGTGTTCCCGCCCCTTCCTCTCTGTCTCCCTGCTTCCTGGCTCCATGAGGGGCGCTGTGCTGCCTGGAGGCATTGTTGTTGTTAGGTGCTGTTGAGTCGGTATCCAACTCATAGCGACCCTCATAGGGTTTTCAATGGCTGACTGTTTCGGGATTGCCTTGGGAGTGGGTTGCCAGGCCCTTCTCCCACTTTGCGGTGCTGGGAATTGAACTTGGGACCTCAGAGACTGCAGCGCAGTGCTCTACCCACTGAGCTAAATCCCAGCCCACCCGGAGGCATACTCCCCTCTAAATTAGTCAGCTTGTGTGTCACCATTACCAAAATACCCTAGAGGGAGGATAGGTTTACTTTTGGCATAGGGCTGCAGGGATGCAGCGCATGTCGGCAGGGAAGGCATGTGGAGCAGGCGGCAGGGGCCTGCGGCAGAGGAGCGTGTTCGCATCATGGTGGATCAGAAGCAGAGAGCGTTAAGCTGGAACTGTGGCTGGGTAATGATCAAAAGGTCTTCCTTGCCCAGTGATCTACTTCTTCCACCTCCCAGAGTTCCACAGCCTCCCAAAAACAGTGCCGTCATCTGGGGACCAGGCGTTCAAATGCATGGCCTCTAGGGGATCTTCCAGATTCAAACCACAACACCTGCCATGATGTGCTGACTCACCGCAGGCCAGGAAACAAGGGAGCCTAGTGACCGCGGCGTGGAGCCTCCGAAACTTGGAGTCAAAATAAACCTTTCCTACTCTACATTGATTTTCTCGGGTCTTTTGTCACAACAATGGGAGGCCAACACCCCAACCCCACAGCCAGGTCAGTGGTGCCGCTCTTGGACGTCAGCAAAGTGAAGCAAGCTGCCCACAGGACACCCCAGGACCCTCATTTCCACCCAGTGCTCTCCTTTGGGATGTGGCCTGCCTCTTCCTGCCAGTCCCTCCAGCTGGCTCCCTGGAACAGGAAATCTTTGGCCTTGGCTGGAACCAGCCCACCTGCCTTTGCTCAGCCTGCACAGCCTGCACAGCCAAGAGGAGAGGCCCTCAACTCTGAACCAGTGGCACGGCCTGCCTGGAACAAGCTTCCGTAAGCCAACACACCACATAAGGATAGGAAGCTGGACCCCAAAACCTCCAGAGCTGGGGTCCCATGTCAGCCAGCGTCCTACCAGAGAGTCAGAACCAGCGGGGTATGTATACATGCGTCTGCTGTCCTGGGCTTACGTGCTCTTGGGGCTGGCTTGGGCTGTATGAATCACAGTGCAGGGCAGCAGCTGGAACTTGAGGCAGGAGCCCAGGCTGTAGCTCAGTAGCTTCTTTCTCAAGGAAACCTCAGCTTTGTACTTAAGGTCTAATTACATGGGGCCGGTGCAGGTTATCGAACACCATCTCCCGGACTTCAAGTCAACTGGTTGTGGGTGTTACTTACATCAGCAGAACACCTGCCCAGTAACACCTGGATGAGAGCTTAGAGGGCTGGGCCTGGCCAAGCTGACCCCCCAAGCTGCCCATCACAGGTCACTTTTGGTCAGCTAGACACCCACACACATCTCTTTAAACCACACTGATCTCCTGACAGAGCCAATTCCAAAGTCACACACCTACCTCATACGGTGCAAATGTCCTGCACGCAATGGGAGCCGCACCAACCCTCTCTCCAGAGGACCATGCAAAGTTCTTAATAATGGACACTCTTCTTCCTGATGTCTGTGGCTTAGACGCTGGGATGGAAGGATAATTATTAATCATACATCTTATGTTAGATGATAAGGGGCAGATTTGCTCTAGTAAAAAGCTGTAGACTTCTTTGGAGTGGGGCTGAAAGATTAACTGCACAAATTTTTGGCAATGTAGCAGGCAGGGTCCTTCCTCAAGAGGACTCAGATTTTCTCTCATTTGTGGGGTTCTGAGTCTTTAACCTCGCCCAAGTCTGGGGATTTTTTGAGGGGTCATGACTCTGCTTTTATGATTAAGCTTCAACTTTGTTCACTTAACCCAGAATTTTTCTGCTGTCTGGATCAAGCAAGAATTTAGTTGTTATTGTTGTTCCTGTTGTCGTTGTTAGGTGCCATCAAGTTGGATCCAACTCATAGCAACCCAATGTACAACAGAATGAAATACTCCCAAACACTGTGCCATGCTCATGAACTTTTTATGTTGAGCCCAGTGTTGCAGCCACTGTGTTTCTTCTCATTTTGAGTTGTGCCACATCAGCCAAAGAAGGTCCCAGGGCTTTGCTCCATTCCCATAATTAAGTAGACTGCTCATTTCTTTCATTGTTAAGGACACCATAGAAATCATCAGCTATTGCCACAGATCTCTACAAGTTGGACTGCTTGGATGACTTTTGTGAACGTGCTGTCCAATGATAAGCACACCTACCTGGTCTTTGGTTACCAAGTGCCAGCACTTGGTCCTCACGTCTCCAGCTCTCGATTGTCCCCATTGTATTTAGGCACACCAGCCCAGAGGCAGCAGCTCCCATGGGAACGCTTGGCCTGTGAAGAAGGAAGAGCACAAGGTCTTCAATGGCGTGGCTCCCTCCCGAGTTTCTTTCTCACAGTTATGGCGGAGGGTGTGGCTCCCGCACACTCCCAGGTGGGATACACAGGGGCTACTTGGTAAGTCCTCTTTACCCCTGCAAACTCTCCATTCCTCTAAATCAGAGCTGTCCAACCTTTCGGTTCCCCTGGGTCTAATGGAGTAGGCTAATTGTCTTGAGCTGCACATAAATTATGTAATATAGTTAGTGCATATTCATAAGGGGAGTCATGAAAAATAAATGCTAAAAACCCCATATGAGAAGATTTTGTGGGACTGCATTACTAGTTGTCCTGGGCCACGAGTGGCCTGTGGGGTGCAGGTGGGACATGCCTGCTGTACATACACCAAGGCAGGTCAGTATTTCAATTTCATCTGGGCCCATGTTTCAGCCAGCCAGCTAACCAATCACCCAACCACCTGGAGCCCTTCCTAAACCCTCAGACCAAAGCACTGCATCCAGAATCTCTGCTGTGTAGGCCCAGATCAGTACAGGCAACCTTACTCAGCTTTATGCTTCTTCCCCCATTATCCGGTACCTTTAGTGTCCAGAAGCCCCGTGCAAGGTTGGGAGTATGGTTTGCACTATAATTCAGCCTCCTCCCAGATGAGACTCTGGGCTTCATTTTCAGAAATCTCAGCCTGTGTCTACCCAGAACATCCAGATTTCCTTCAGGGCACACACACACACTTTCCTGCAGACCTTGAGCTGGGAATATGGAGCCCTGGGCTTGTCCTTTTCTTTCTCAGTTGAAAGATCTTAACAGCAAAATTGAAGTTTCTCTAAATCATGAGGCTTAGGGATGGCAACATCAGCCTTTGCTCGCCTGCTCCATGATCTCAGACTTGCTTTGCTGGTCCCATGTAAGTTATTTGCAATCATTAGAAAATAAAAATATAGGAGGGGCACTATGGTGTACACTTATAATCCCAGCAACTCTGGAGGTGGAGGCAGGAGGATCCCGAATTCGAGGTCAGAGGCACTCTGCACAACTTAGCAAGGCTATCTTAAAATTAAAGGTATAAAAGGGGCTGGGGTGCAGCTCAGTGGTAGAACACTTGCCTAGGATGTGTGAGACCCTGGGTACAATTCCCCAGTACTGGGGAAAAAATATTAATACCCCTTTCCCACTATTGCACTTGCCCACAGCCAACCATGGCCTGATTATATTAAGAGGAAAATTCTAGAAATAACTCATAGGTTTTTAAATTCTGCATCAGGCTGAGTAGCCCAGTGGAATCTCACATTGTCTCACTGGACCCGGATCATCCTTCTGTCCAGTGTATTCATGCTGTATATGCTACCTGCCTATTAGACACTTAGGAGCCACCTTGGTTATCAGAAAGGTTTGGCATGACTGGGCATCTTAGAACACATCCTTCACAGATAAAAGGGACTTACTGTATGTCTTGTTTTTTCTGGTTGGACTGAGACTGCTACAGATTTTGATGCCAAGAGTAAGTTATTGAGGAACAGAATTCTTATGAATGAGTTTTCGGAATTGGTCAGGGGCTTCTGAAATTCTCCTCTAACCTGATCAGATGTAATAGTGCTGATGACACTTATGTCCAGGATGAAAGAGGACCCTGGTAGTCCACAGCAAAATATCACCAATGGGTACTCCAAATTGAATCCTTATAAAAGGCAAGGCTCTGGGCGCCCATGTTATCTCCTGCCTTAAGACATTTTGGTCCAACTAAAGCACATGAAATTGGCTGACATATTAATTTGGGGGCCATGAATGCACCCCAGGGAGTGCCCCATTTCTACAGAAACAGATGAGCATGGCCAGTTGCCTGAGGCTTCAGGCCTCTAGCCAAATGGCAATGGCTTTGCCTCTGAAAGGCAATAGGCTTTTCCATCCAAGACTTTTGATTTCTTAATGATTGTTTTCTTAAACCATTAAGACCTAATTCCCAAACAGGTCCTAACCCCAGCTACTGGCAAGACAGGCAAGTCCCCCTGCTGCTGTGATCCTTCTTCAATCCCTCTCCCTCACAGCATGCCCCTTCCTCACCTCATAAAACTAAAAAACACCTTAAAAACTCCAGTCTCAGCCTTTTCTTCCTTCAAGCAAATGTTACCTTTTACATAATGTCAACGTCATCCCTGCCTTCTGATAGCTCCTCTGTTCCCACGGCACACTGTTATTTAAAACCTTTTGCCATCATCATCTTAGTTGCCTTTTGAAAGCAATCCTACACCAACACCTTTGTATCCACCCAGCATCTTGCTATGAACAGTTTATGGGATGTTTATTTGATGTACTCGATATTCCTAGTCAGGGTTAATTTAAGGGATCACAACCATGATACCAGAGGCCATTTACTTGGCAAAAACAACAGGGACCAGGCCTTCCATGTGCTACGCGTAACAGTAGTGTGGAAATACAAAGAACTCTGCTTTTATGAAAATTAGTGACAAAATTAATACCTAATGGATTCAAATCACAAAAGGTAGCTCAGCTTACAGAAGCATGTCATTTGAGTGGGTGAAACTCCCACAGAATTGCTGGGCTGGAAGGGACCTGTCACTGGCTTTTAATTTGGGGAATTTAACCTTGTTTAGCCCCTAAGTAAGACAAAATTTAAATCAGGAAATGGGGGCACACACAGGCAGTTTTAGTAAATTAAAACTCTCATGGTCTTATGTTATCTTCACTGGTACAAACAATCCTTTTACAAAACAAAACAAAACAAAACCCAGCATTCAGGTTACGTAAGAATCAGCAACTCAGCTGTTGACCCTCCAGTGCGGAATGATAGAGTAAATTGCTTGGATAATGCAAGTCTCTGCCACAGTCATTCATAGGAAAACTTTATTGAACAGAAAGCCCAGCAAAGGTTTCCACCTCTGCAAAGTTCCCCTTGGTTTAAAGTAAAGCACTGCATTTGAAAAAGCAATTATACATAAGTCTTTCCTAGAAAAGTCCTGCTAACATGTCTAGCAATTTCATTGATTATATAAAGTAGTACACTTAGTGTAATTTGAACATTCCAACAGGAATCAAATCGGACCAGCAGAACCATTTCTGCATCTATGACCTCTATGTACAACACACATGCAGACGCACACATCTGGGGAGGCTCCTCAGGCAGAAACATGCGACACCTAGTGCCTTCTATTATAGTGCCTATGAAACTACGTACAGTATATATTAAAGCTCTTCAGAATAAAGACAGAAGAAGCCCTGGTGGGTTTTGTTCATCAATTTGTATCATGGCTTCGTGTCTTTGTGCTTTTGCTCGGTCACAAAAGCATAGCATCCTCCTGTGGATTTTCAATGATTCTGTGCCACGTCATGACCAGATGAGGAAATCTAGCTGGAGTCAGATGATCCAGTCCGTGCCTGTCAAAGCCCTGGGCGGCTGGGGTGCCAGTGCCTTCAGTTTGCTATGGCTGGAGGGCCTTCCGGAAGAAGGGAGGCAAAGAAAGTCTTAAAAACAAGCCATGCTGTGCTCATAAACGAGGGGCTGGTCTGTTCGGCGTTCAGCATGTCCCGGTCTTGGGGGAGATGGTTGGGGTCTTCAGCTTCAGGATCAGTACCTTCCTACAAGTAAGGAAGCACAAAGAGAAAACAATGAGGGCCATGATGAGCACCAGGGCATGCCAGGAGAGGGCAGGATAAATCCTTGTCCCTTGTCTCACAGCCAAGCAGCCAGCCAGCCAGGCAAGCAGGCTGCTGGTCCCAGGTAATGGTGCCGCCGGCTGTAGGAAGCCTTTTGTGGGCTTCCACAGAACCACTGTTGTGGGTGACCCTTCATGGTTTTGAGCCTTCCCAGCAGCAATTATTGGAACAAATGAAGTAACCCAATCTTCAATTATCAAAGTAGTAATTAACTTCACCCCTCCATAAGTATAGGTATTCTTCTAATTTGGGCATGCTCTCAGTTAAGAAACCAACAAAAGAAACTCAGAGTTTTATATCCTTTAGGATCACGCATCAGTATGCCTTACAAAAGTTTTATTTCTATATGTTATTTTCAGGAAATGTGTGTGCTTAATCTTTAATTAGAATAACTACCCATTAGCAGTCTCCATCGTACAACACACTGTTACACACCAGCGCATCTCAAAATGTGGGTCCAAATAAACATTTACATATGCACAAATGTAATTGCCACATAAAAAAATACCTGGTAGATTATGTGGCATATTCAAAGTTGTAAAAATAGCTGCTGCTCTAAGAATTAATCTGAAAAAAAACCACGAAATAAAATGGCAAACCAGGAGGCTGGAAATCTAAAGGTCAAAAATTGGAGAGCAGGGCATTGCGTGGGCTCCATACCTGTAGGTTATTGTTGGGGTCCTGATTTGCAGCTTCCTGAGGAGGACCATCGTCTGGGAAGTTCTGGACTGGCCTCTGTCTAAACGGAAACCACCCAACATGGTGCCTTCAAAGGAAGCACCGACAAGTCCACGTTAGCGAGTGTCACAGTGAAATCTACTGAAGACTAACATCATGTTTACGCCTCTGTAAACATGGTGGCACCAGCTGGGAAGCCCACGCAAGACCCCCTGCTGAGCCAACCCATCAGTGTCTCCCAGGCTTTCTCAGTCCTTGAAGATAGGGACTGGGTTTTACTCATCAGCAACAGAATAGCACCTGGTACACAGCACTGCTTAACAGGGGGGAAAATATACTCACACACTAAGCTGTAATTTATATAATATATAATATATATTATATATATATTATATATTATATATATGTATTTAACAACGATCTCCTAAATTTGGTCACTTAAATATATGATTCTAGGGACTACAGAAAGAATTATCTAAAAGCTTTATTTGGAAAATTCAATTAAATCCAAGTCTTAAATACAACAAAATATTAATAATGACTGCATATATGAATGTTTGCTACACTATTCTACATATTTCTCATTTATTTAAAAAAACTGAACTACAGATCCATTTTTATTATAAAGGAAAAGTTTAAGTTTCAGCCACAAAGACCCATCCCTGTAGGGCAGGTTTTCTCAGCTATGGCACTAGGGATGCGCCAGGCTGGATATTTATGGCGGAAACTGTAGAAAATTTAGCAGCATCCTTTGCTTCTCCCTATCAACAGCAGGACCACCTCTCTAGTTGCAACAACTGAAAACATCTCCAGACATTGCCAAGTGTTCCTTAGAGAAAGGTATGAAGTCATCCCCAGTTGGGAACTGCTCCAGATCACAGCTAAAACCAAGCATCAGGTCTGTGAAGGTTCCCCAGCCCTTTGGGCCTACACCAACAGTCGCTGCCTGACTCTACCCTGGAGGCTGCTGTAGCTAATGAAAGCAAGTACATTCTTCTTGAAAACAAATGCAGTTTTCCATGTCTCAGTATGGCTGTGGTTCATGAGCCTGGAAGGTAACTCATATAGAGGAAAAGATGAGAATATTTTTCTTATATTAACACAGGATTAATGTGTTCTGAGCAATACACAACCAAGCCATGAAGTTTTTGCATCGATAGTGCCAGATGACACACCATTTAAACACATGTGCTTCCACAGTGGCTGGGACCGCTTGAAAGGGAAAAGCTATACTGGATTTGAGTCGCAGTACCGTGGAATTTCAGGAAGGGGAAAAATGGAAAGAGAAACTTTCTGCTTACAGGTACATGACCACAGTGGCCCCCATGACCATGAGGAATCGGCTGAGGGAGGAGTAGAAGTAGAGGATGCTGAGGAAGACGGAGAAGGTGGCAGCGGAGTAGGTCCAGTCCAGCCAGTCTCGGTTGATCTCGTCATCTTCCTCCACAATGGGGCCTCCCTGGGCATTCATCCGCAAGTTCTGATTGGCCCCGGGGTTAACCACCACTTGAGGAGCTGCGTTCTGATCGGCTGCCTGGTTTTCAGTTGGAAACTGGTTGTGGATGGGGGCTGGAGTGGGTGCAGAGACCACAGGTATCTCCTGCGCACTTGGTGATGCCACAAAAGCTCCTGACGCAGCTGTGGCAGCTAAACTAAAAACAACAGAGGCAGACGCTGTTGAAGGCCAAGCACTCTGAAGACTGTGGCTCCTACATCCTTATTTACACACATGGCTCTTTCACTGTTAAGCAATACAACTGTTGTTGTTGTTGTTAGGTGCCGTTGAGTTGTGTCCGACTCATAGCGACCCTCATAGGGTTTTCAATGGCTGATTGTTTCGGGATTCCCTTGGGAGTGGATCGCCACGTCCTTCTCCCATTTTTGCAGTGCTGGGAATCAAACCCGGGACCTCAGAGACTGCAAAGTGGCGCTCTAGCAACTGAGCTAAATCTCAGCCCAAGCAATATAGCTAGGTACATATAAATTGATTTTTCTTCAACTTAGTAAAGAACTTCTTTACTAACAGTCATATCTATAAATGCTTTTTCTAAGAAGAACCACATGGTCAACCTCACCTGGAATTAAATATCAAAACCACTATAGAAGTAGCAAATTTAAGTTTCTGCAAAACCTTAAAGATACCTCAAATTAAAAAGGAGGTCACATTCTGAATAAAGATGTTAAACTTTCCCTTTATTACACTAAGCACCCCTGCATCAATACACAAATCAGGGGGCAGCTGTTCCTCACTCCACCCACAGACCCTGAAAAAGCAGGACTCTGCAGAGGCTGAGGAACATACACCCATCCCTCTAGCATGCATGGGGTTTCCCTCCACTCCCAGGGGCCCCAGCCACGCACAGCACTGCAAGATGGACTCACTATTGCATGTAGTACTGTCGCACATAGATCTGCTGGAACCAGGACAGCTGCAGCCACCCGTAGGCTGTGTAGCCAGAGAAACCAGGCCCCAGGCTTTGGAATGCCTGCTGGGCAGCTTCGGGCCTACACGCAGATTAAAACAAAACAACACATTTTGAGTTGGTCTGGTATGAATGGCTGAAAATTATACTACAATCAGGAACCCAAACCAGAGACACAGAAGAACGGCCCTCCCAGAGGCTGCGCGGCACATGACTGTGTGGTGCCCCTGTGGACGTGAGCACGGGAAGCTCTGACAACAAAGCCTCCTGACCACAGTCCAGATCCCCTGTCCTGCGCCAGGTTCTCACAATGTCATCAGCATGGGGACTGCCCCCAGCCTTGTGCACAGGTGGACCGACAGGCCGTAACTTCTCAGGTGAAGCAGGAGACCGCCTCCCGGAGGACTAAATCCCCTGGCCATCCTTTACGGAGCAGCTCAGAAGCCACATTTCCCCACAGACTTTCCGGAAGGAAATCTCTCCCCTCCTCCCAACCACTGCCTGTCACCCACCCAAGGCAGCAGGGTGACGTGCAGGTGGCACCACCCTGCCTGCTTACTGACCACATGGGGTCCCCGACAGCTTGATGGGTCCCCACCCATCTTGGGAGGAAGAATCTTTCATTTTACAGAGGGGAGCCTGAGTACAGCTCAGGAAAGACAAGGGACTGGCACAAGGCCATGAGCCAGCACAGAG
This sequence comes from Pedetes capensis, assembly GCA_007922755.1. Lineage (NCBI taxonomy): Eukaryota > Metazoa > Chordata > Mammalia > Rodentia > Pedetidae > Pedetes > Pedetes capensis. The sequence goes on from VMDO01006423.1 coordinate 82,802, forward strand.
CCAGGTTGGACCTGAAGCATGGTGTGATGACAAACTCTAGCTTTTCCAGTAGCACAGTAGCTTTTATTTAGTACTGGGGGGCTTGAACCCAGGGCCTTGCATGCGCCAAGCAAGTGCTCTACCACTGGGCTGTGTCCCAGTCCCCTTGTTTATTTTAAGACAGGCTCTAAATTATGGAGACTGCGTCTGGCCTGAACTCACCACCCTCCTGCCTCAGCCTCTCGAGAGGCTGGAATTACAGGAGTGTGCCACAGTGCCTGGCCACACAGTGGCTTTCACCTGCTGACAGCAGGCACAGGGCCGTCATCTTGGGCCTGGTGCTGCTTACACAGCCAACTCCTTTGGCAGCACTTCACAAAAGCGAAATTACAACAGAAATGTGCGAAGACAGCAGATTATGTGCTCAGTCCTCCAGGTCACCACATAACTTTAAGCAAATAATATGCACGAGCTACTCAGTAAGTGCCTGCAGCGGTAGCCCTGTGGCATCTGATCCTGTCAGATCTCGGAAGCTAAGCAGGGTCGGGCCTGGTTAGTACCTGGATGGGAGACCGCCTGGGAACACCAGAAGCTGTAGGCTTGGGAGAAGGACCTGGCAAACCCCTCCCAAAAATCAGTCTGCCATTGAAAACCCTATGAACAGCAGAGAAGCACTGACAATAGTGTTTCCCCTGTTGTACAGAGGGTCGCTATGAGTTGGAAACCGACTCGACGGCACCTAACAACAACAACAACTCAGTAAGTATTTGCTGATTGAGATCAACAAGTTTAAACAGGGTGAAATTCAAGCAGACATAGGCCTCAACTCTCACGCTGTGCAGCCAAAAAAAGGAAAGCACTTTTAAGCTTTTCTATCCAATAATGGTTCCAATTATCCAGCGTATATGCTGACAGTCTTTTGACCAAATTCTATACCCAGGGTATTTCTAAAATAGTATTCCAATACAAGTAAGTCTTGATACTGTTTTTGATCATGTGCAAAAGTGACAGTACATGGACACGAGAAGATGAACGTGCTTTAAACACTTCTGTGAGATCTAACGATGATGGCTTTGCTGCGTGGGAGAACTAAAAGTCACAGTGAAATATGGAGGGACGAAATAACAAAGTGTCTGGGGATTACTTTTAAATACTGCAAAAAGGGGAGGGAAAGGGACAAGAGAGGAAGCAAGGGTGGCAAAACCTTGACCATTATTGGCTTGGATGATGGCATACTCATTCATTATACAGTTCTTGCTACCTTTACATATATTTTAAATTTCCATTCAGGAAGAGAAAAGTACTCCTTCCCCAAACACCTGGTTTTATTAATAAACAAACAAAAAAACACACATAAAAACTAATAGAGCTAGGTGTGGTGGCACACACCTGTAATTGCAGCCCTTGGGAAGCGGAGGCAGGAGGATTGAGCTGAGGCCAGCCTCAGCTTCACAGTGAGACCTTGTCTCAAAAATCAAACAAAAAAAACCAAAGCAAAACACAACAAAAACAAAACACACAAAACTAAGAAAAAGAGAACAGAGGCATTGGAGAGTCACAGAATCTCAAACCATTTTTTCCAAAAAGTACTTTTATAGCAAGGTATTCCAAGAACTATAAAATCCCTACATTAGAGCATGTAGTCACGCCTGGCTTTTGCTATAAATAAAAGGGCTACTTGCACTAAAGAAACAGCCATTTCCCCTAGGATCTCCAACATGGTCCCTGGCAACACACTACTTCACCTGGTCACCTTTTTTCGTTTGTTGTGATAGACAAAGCACAAAGATACCCAGCAAAGCAGCTGCACAATGCTTACAACAGCTGTTTCTGTTGCAGCAGCACTAATTTCTACCGGGAGGGCAACCAAGTAGTTGGCCCAGCACGAAGCATGCTGGAGGCTAAAATGCCTATCCTTTCAGTTCATGCAGCTCCTGCTTTTTTATGAACAGGCTGTGTGTTACCCAAGAGATGGTTAAAGTGAAGCTATCTTGTGTAATTAAGATAGTCATGAATAAACGCACCTTTTCAAATTCCCACAAATCTGCAAACCTGGTCCTGCATTTACACTCACCTTGAGACATTCTCCCATCCCGAGGGAGAAAGGTTCCGCAGAACTTCCCTTTGCCTTAAGCCATCATTTGAGGAATCCCCAAGAGACTGTCCTTGATGAGGGCCAGCGGGCTGCTCTGTGGATTCAGCAACCTAAGAATATAAACACCAGATCAAGGGACCTGATGCAATGCTCTGAAAGCAAGCTACAAATTATTTTGCTACAAATCACTTACGGCTCCACCTCTACTCCCAAATTTGACAAAACAGATGCAGAGTTACACAAAGAAATAATCTGAAACTTATCTAACATAATTTTCAGTATCAAGATCCTAGGGCTGAGGACGTGGCTCAGAGGTAGAGTACCTGCCTAGCATGTACAAAGCCCTGAGTTCAAGCCACAGCACAACAACAAAAAGAGATAGATACCATGGATCCATACACAGATACATCAACTCTGAAGAAAATCCAGATTTATTTTTCCTGGAATAACTATCCTGCAGTCTCATTATAATCTTCCAGTGTAGCTCTCATTATTGAGAAAGTTCCTGATACTGCTCTATACAGCGGATGGTACTAATTTTACTAATTCTAGAAATTAAATTTGACCGAGATTCACAAATATATAGCCCAATCAGCAATGTAAAGGAAAAGAAATTTCTTATGTTATGTTCAGATATTGTAAGGAAATACAAATAAACATTGTGAAAAGAAAAATAAATGCTTCTGACTGTCACACATCTTTAGAGATCACTTAATAAAGATTGTGGTCTTTCTCCAGGCAAATAAATCATCATCATAAAAATTTCCAAAGGAAATATATTCATGTTTTTACTCTTTTTGAAAATTAATGGTTCCTTAGAAGCAACGTGGTCTGTGCTAAATTTAATAAACACCCATTTTCAAGCGCCTTGCTAGTTTAGTGTTCTGGGTACACAGTCACCGTTGGTCAGATCGTGTCCCAGCAGATACTGTCATGTGGGACTCTACTTCTCCACGCAGCACTAATGGATCAGTCTATCAGAACTAGATCAAACTCTCTGGTGCTGATCACATAGTTCCTAATGCCCGATATGCCCTGGGGAAGAAACAAACGATGACTCGGTCCAAAGGCTAGAAAATCTTTCGGGTTTCCTCTGACTGCCTTTATTCCTCCTTTGAGAATCTGAGGGACACAAACTGTTACAATCATGAAAGAGTGGACATACCTTTGGGGTGCTTTCTGGCATTTTTGAGGGACTCTTCACATTGCACACCAGATGCAAAACATGCCGTTTTTCCTGCTAAAAGTAACAGAGAGATCTCTTAGGACCCGAGTTCAACTGGACACTGCTTAAAAACACCCCCAGTTCCCAAAGTACCTTCGGCAGCAAGTCTCTCAGACACTGGTGATCTGACAACAGCTTCCCAGAATAAATTAACCTCTGGTCCTCCGGACGCTGGGGACAGAAAGAGAGAAATACAGGTTAGAATTCACCCCGGCAGGTTCTCGAACAAAGGAGCATAGGTTCAATATGTGTTTTCCCCCAGCATCACAGGAAGACATTTTTTGCAAAGGCTTCATATACAAAACTTTTATTTAGAAAATGGTTAACACTAACCTGATGTGTAACATGCAAATACACTTAGGATGGCAAATGGTCTCCAGGCCACAAAAACTACGGCAACGAACTGTGAGGGAAACTGCTCTGTCACTAAGAACACAAATTGTATTTGGGGCTCCTACAGCTGCTAACTTTAAAATCTACTTTGGCTGCAGAGAAAACTCAGAGGACTCCCAAGGACAGCCTTCACCAAAACCACCTAAACCTTGCCTCAAAAAACCCGAAGCAATTCTAAACCTAATCCCCAGAGGACTGGCTGATGTACAAATGCAGTTATGGAGACGAAGTGCAGGCAACAGTTCGCCCAACCACCCCATGAGAGTCAGGATCCCTATTTTAAGTCGGGGTGGGGTGGGTGTAAGAAATTGACGTGGCCAAGGTTACCTGGTGCTAAACAGTCAGGATTCCAACCACTCTTTTCTTATGACTTCCACATACTTTCATACAAATCTCACTTTTAAAATCTATGTTTAATTCCTTTTAAACTGTTCTTCAAGATAACGGCCTCAAAAAATGGATACCAAGGTCAACATACTGGAGGTCACCAATTTGTCAATCTGCTCTCCATAGAAAAACTGATTATGAAAAACTTGGGGTTGAATATCTTCTATCCAAAAAGGGTGGGATCATAAGGATTTCAGATTTCATGTATTTTTCAGTGTTTTAAAACATCCTTTCACTGTAGCTACTTGGGCTTAATTCTGAATCTTCCATTTTAGTCCACCAGTCCATGAGTCTGTCAGATACCTGCATACCCATGGTTTATTGTAGCTCTATGCACAGTAGCCAAATTAAGGAATCACTCTAGGTACTTGCTCATCAACAAATGAATGAATGAATGTGGTATATGCACAATGGAGTTTTACTATGTAATAAAGAATAATGAAATTATGTGATTTGTAGGGAAATGGATGGAACTAGAAATCATCATGTTAAGTGAAATAAAGCAAACTCAGAAAAGAAAAAAAAAAACAAAAACAAAACAACAACAACAACAAAAAACTTGGAATAAAGCTGTTCAAATAACCAGAGATTATAAAACTTTTTAAACATTATAGAACATTTTAAACACAGGCTGTTTAAAATGAAACAGCAAAAACTACCATCTGCTCATCAACGTAAGTTAGGACTTTTTGACACTGTATACCTGAAACAAATATACTGGATACTATGTTCACTACTGCTCTTGTTGATTGGTTTTACAGGTAAATGCTATACACGTGAATTTGCATATTACTAATTGTGGTGTCAACCACCAGGAAAGGTTTGAAAACCACAGTTGCCTGTAGATCTGAATTATTCCCTGCCTGTCTTTTAAAGGCCTGAATTGATACTCTATCCTCACCTAGAAGAACCAGGGTTTGGTTCAGTTGGTACAGTGCTGCTCTGCAAGATCTGAGGCCCTGTGTTCGATCCCCAGCACCACAAAAATGGGAGATGGATCTGGCAGTCCACTCGTGAAACAATCAGCTATTGAAAACCCTATGAACAGCAGAGAAGCACTGACCTAGCACCAGGCATGGCACAGTGCTGGGGAGTGTTTCGTTCTGTTGCACATAGGGTCACGCTATGAGTCGGACTCGACTCAATGGCACCTAACAACAACAACCCCACCCAGAAAGCTGATTTCAAAAAAACTTATATATGTTAAGCAAAACACCATTTAAAGGAGGGCTGCTCATATTAAACCGTTTTATACTAGAAAAAACAAACGACAAGTATACATCTGCCATAATTGTTTTTAAGCGCAGATTTGTATACCTGAGCGATCTCCGATTTACAATCTTAGGAGTAATGTTCCTCACTCAAGGCAAGCTCTCAAAACACAGCCATTTACAAATGATGCAACTGGAGTCCACACTTGCTGTGCATATTTGTGTACTTTACAGCCATCCCCCAGCAACAAGGCCATCAAGTTCTCAGCATCACTTAGGGTGTAACTGCAGAGTGCCGAGGTGAATTCTAAAGGACACCTAGAATGGCAGCTTATCCCCAAAGGAAGGAGATTTCCAGTAACAACTCATAAGGAAAAGTCACTTCCACATTACAAACTGACACCTGCGCTGCTACAGTTTAGAGCTCTTAAATGAGAAGGCTCTGTTGCCCCATCTTTTGCCGCCCAGATGCCCCCTCCCGTCTGACTGAGAATTACACTCGTGGGCAGTAAAGAACACTGCCGACACTTACATAATATCAGAGTACAAAGTAAATACAGGAAGGTCCAGCGCTTGGCCTCTGTCACGTGGCACGGAAGGAGGGGTGGAGGAGGGAGGCGCTCAGGGCGTTGTTGACAGATGTGTCCACCCAAACAAAGCAAGGAAGTCTCCTTAATTAAGAGACCAAAGTCTTAAAAATCAGATTCAGGGTGACTCCTTGGGCCTGCTTCTCTTCTACACCACCCTTTGCTACACAGTGCACAGGGCTCCTCCCTGGGACTCTGCAATGACTCTGGAGTCCACAGCGACAGGGAGGGGCGGCCGACGGAAGCTGGACAGGGAGAGGAAGAGCCACGTCTTGCTTCTGGGCGTGGGTCCTCGAGTGCCCTATGCCTGCGCGGTCACCTCGATTCTCCAGCCACATGCCGGGTGGACACCTGCACTCTCCTCTCCCGGGAGGCTGCATTCAGAAAATTCGTTTTGCAGCTTTGATTATTTTCTTATTCCTATCCACTGGACGCAAGGGTAACTGGGAACACCTCATGTCCTGGTTGTCCGGGGAAACTGAGGCTCGTAGGGTGACATGATCCACCCAAGGTCAAACTTCTGCTTCCCTGATTTAGCTAAGGCTGGAGAGCCACCTCTGGAAGATCGGGAAGGGGTCTGGGGAGGTGGGGCAGGGGTGTCACAGCCTTGGAGGTTTGGGGACACGGGGAGGTGAAGTAATAACAGCTGGTCGGGAAGAGGGACACATCTGTCAAGGAGATCACAGGCACGGGACATGGACAGGGGCGTCCCCAGCGGCAGGGCCCCTCGGGGGCAGGCTGAAGGATAGGGACAGGTAGGGGCAGGCGGGCGCGGTGTCCCCAGGGACCCCGCTCACCGGGCGCTCGGGGTAGACGCGGCTCAAGTGGGCCTTCAGGCGGCCCACACTCCAGCTGCGGTCGCCGCTCAGCTCCAGGTCGCGGTGGCGTTGGTTGGGGCTCTTCACCAGCAGCGTGACCGGCTCGGGCTCGGGCTCGGGCTCAGGCTCCATGGCGGTGGCGGGGCTCCCCAATGTCAGGCAGGCGGCGCAGCAGCCACCCGGTGCTCCGTAACGACGGTTCACTTCTGTCGGGCGCGCGCCCCCGCCCCGGGCGCTCTTTATAGGTGCCCCGCGTCCGGGCTGCGCAGCCTGTCCTCCCTGTGGCTGCTGCCCATTGGCTGAGGCCGAGGTCACTGCCTCACGTGGCCCAATCAGCGGCCGGATCCGGGCGGCAGCGGGGCGGGCTGAGGACGTGGGCTCGGGCTGATGCAACCCGCCACGCTTGCGTCATCCCGCGCTGTGTCTGGGGCCCGGGACTCCGGCTTCCGCGGCCACGCTGGAGGGCGCTGCGCAGCGCGGTGACCCCGCCCCCGGGAGGCGAGGGTCCTTGTAGCTCTGGGTGCTGCAGGTGTCAGAGCGGGGGCAGCCTGACCCACCCCCAGTTTTGCAGCCTCTGCAAATTGTTTCCTCATAAAGCAGCACCCCCTCCCTTCTGACCCCAGGCCCCCGCCCCGGGGCCCAGCTTCTCCTTTCAGTTCCCCTGGGGCCCCTACAGCCTCCGCATCCTGACCCGCCTGGGTGCAGAGGCTGGGCTGACGTGGCCTTCTGGATGCACGTTAGAAGGGCCAGGGTGAAGCAGGTTCTTGCTGCCCTGGGTCAGAGGATGGAGGACCCAGGCACCTGCTCCCCTTTACCCATGGCCTTGGATTTGAACTTGCCCACGTGGGGGACATCCCCCTAATGAATCGCAAGCCTGCCACAGTCCCGCTTACACCGGGAGCGAGGTTTATAGGCTAGCAGGGAACTGCTGCCTTTGGGTTGAGGTTTAGACAAGTTGGGCAGGGTTCTCAGATTGCTGAAACCTGACCACAGAAGCCTCATTTGGAGGCGCTTCTTCCCTCCCTGCCTCCTTCCCTCTTGGTAGTTAAAAAGAGGCTCAGAAAAACTAAACGGGCATTGCTCAGGCCCCATCTTCATCCCAAGCCTGTTGGAACATCTGTTTTTCCAGGCGCATCAGGAGCTGGTGGAAAGCTGGAGGGTAGCAGGAAGGCTTCCTCTGGTTGGGGGTGTATTAGTTAGCTACAGCTGCCATAAGGAAATACCACAGACTGGGTGTTTAGTTAAGCAACAGAAATTTATTGTCTGGTGGTCCTGGGAGCTGGGTGGTGGTGCAGGGTGGGGGTGGTTCCTTCAGAGGGAGAATCTGTGCTTTTCTCCTAGTTTCTTGTGGTTTCTTGGTGTCCTTAGAGTTCCTTCGCTTGCAGGAATCTCTCTCCAATCTCTGCCTTCCTGTTTACGTGGCATTCGCGTGTGTGTGCACGCCTGCCTATGTTTTCACATCATCTCTCTGTGCATATCTGTCCAAAATTCTCCTTTTTTATAAGGAGTCCAGTGATACTGGACAGGACCCACCCTAATGACCTCATTCGAACTTGATCATCCACAAAGACTCTAGTTCCAAATGCCATCCCATTCGTAGGTCTGGGGGTTGGGACATCGGCATCTGTTTAGAGGACGCAATACATCCTGTAACAGCTGGGAGTTTGCTGGCCTTTTGCCAGCGATGTTAAACGGATCACAAGATGGCTTCTTTCTCAGCTATCTAAATTAAGAAGGGCTGTTGAGGGCTTTAGACATAAAGGGTAGCCATACCCAGCTTTTTGTAATTGTTTTTGGTCTTTGGAAGGAGGCTCTGATCGTTTTCACCAAGGCTGACTTCAAGGGCGTAGGACCTACGGTGGAATGGGCTCCATACTTGGTTTAACACCCTGCTGTTTCCATCTTAAAATTCGTAATAAGCCCTGCATTTTCATTTTGCACTGGGCCCCACAAATTTTGTAGCTTTTCATACCATCAGAAAATAACTGATTATGATCGGGTCGTCTTGCTACTAGCTAGAAGCTAACCAGTGAGGCAAGACTGGCTAAGAGGAGCAGAGCCAGAGGCAGGCAGGCAAGAGATAAGGGCTTCCTTGGCAGACAGAGTATGTCTAGCGCATGCGTCCTCTGTCCTGCAGTGACACGCCTCAAGGCCCCAAAGACAGCTCAGCTGTTTCTACTCAGTAGTGAAAAACATGAAGGGTGGGCTGGGATGTAGCTCAGTGGAGCAACTACCTAACATGCATGAGACCCTGGATATGATTCTCAGCATCAAAATAAAAGGAAGGTGGGCTGTGGTGGTGGTTTTGGTCATGCCCCCCCAAAAGAAGAGGCAATCCAGTTTCTGTTCTGTCTTGATTGGTCTCCTGAGATAGCCCTTTTTAAAGGACCTTGGTGACTCTTTTTATAGCACACTTAGAAAAACAATAAATTCAAGTCAACAAACATGTTTGGCATAGAAAGATAAACCCAGCATTATCCTGCACTTGGTGACTCTACAAATATAATGGAATGGTAACAGAAATACAAACGACAATCTAAAAAGTCTCATATACTTTATTTATTGTTATTGTCTCAAGACAGGGGCTCACTGTGTAACCAAAGTTGGCCTCGAACCTGCGATCCTCCTGCCTCCGCCTCCCCACTGCTGCGATTACAGGCAAGTGCCATGGTGCCTGGCTTATTTTTGAAGGATTGATTAAGCCTTAGGGGGCCAGTTAACTTTATATACAGGATTTGTATGGGCAGGTATAGCTCAGTGATAAACTCATTCACCCAGAGCCAAACTGCCTGTTTTCAAGCTCAGCTTTTGCCACTTACTCACTGAGTGGCCTTGGGAGAGTTACTTAACGTTTCTGTACCTAATTTTCCTTATCTGTATAATAGGAATGATGATAATAAAAGTTTGTATTTGACAGGGTTGTGGTAAGGCTTAAACAGTGTGACCTTGCTGAAGCTCTTGGGACAAACCCAGACATTGAGTAAACATGGTCAATAAGTATGGGGTATTAATATTTAGAGAGAGCAACTAGTCCAGCCCAGTGGTTCTCAAACCTGGCTGTGCAACAAGATCACTGTAGGGACTCTTTAAAAGTGAAGTGCTGTGAGTTGGGTGCCAGGGTGTATGCCTGTAATCCCTGAGACTCAGGAGGCTGAGGCAGGAGGATCACTAGTTGGAGGCAAGAGCAGCCTGAGCAACTTACTAAGACCCTGTCTCCAAAAAAAAAATTTTTTTTTGAAAGGGGCTGGGGTGCAGCTCAGTAGGAGAACACTAGCCTATCCTGAGTGAAGCCCTGGGGTCAACCTCCAGAACAAGAAAAACAAAACAAAACAAAAATACAAAAAAAACTGAAATGCTATGGTTTGATGTTTGTTCCTTCCAAAACTCCTGTCAAAACTTAATTGCCCTTGTAGAAGTATTTAAGAGGTGACTAGGCCAGGAGGAACGCAATGCACTTGACCAGTTAGGTTGGGAGTGGGTTCCTTATCTTAGAAATGAGCTCAACCCCTGTGCTTTCTGCTTCTCCCCCACGGCTCCCCCTCTCTCCCTCCCTCCCTCTGCTCCTCTCTCTCTCTCTCTCTCTCTCTCTCGCCCGCTCCCTGGCTGTTTCTCTCTCCTTCCTCTTCCACCTAGTGACACCCTTTCCCCTGTTATGATGCCCAAGACGACCCCTGCCAGATGTTGGCACCTTGATCTTGGACTTCCCAGATTCCAGAACTATGAGCTAATAAGTTGCTATTTATTATAAATTGCTCAGACTGACTGGCTGCTCTGGCTAATGCCTGAAATCCCAGTGACTTGGGAGGCTGAGGCAGGAGGACCATGAGTTGAAGGCCAGAGGCAGCCTGAGTAACTTGGCAGGAACTTGCCTCAAAATAAAAAAATTGAAAAAGGGGTTGGGGCTGCAGCTCAGTGGTAGAGCACTTGCTTAGCATGCTTAGCACCGAAAAAAAAATTGCTCTGGTTGGATTCTGTTATAGCAGCAGCACTAAATGGACTGAGACATGAAGATTTCTACAACAGTAAGTTGGTAAGGACAGGGAACAATCAGAATGCTCATAGGTAGCTGGGAGAAGTGTAAAATGATACAACTCCTGTGGAATGGGGCAGTGTTCTCATAAAGTTGCACACACTCATCTTAGAACCAGTCATTAGACTAGTAAGAATTGACCCAAAAGAAAGAAAAACATGTCCACGCTAAGACTTGGACAAGAATGTTTATGGTAGCTCGTTTTTTAAATTTTTCTCTTCCCTTCCCTGTCCGTCCGTCCTTTCTTTCTTTCTTTCTTTCTTTCTTTCTTTCTTTCTTTCTTTCTTTCTTCTTTCTCTCCTCCTCCGCCTCCTCCTCCACCCTCCTCCTTGTTCTTTCTTTCTTTTTTTTTTTTTTTTTGCAGTCCTGGTGGGGTGAACCCCGGGCCCTGCACGTACTTTGTGCATGAGTATGAGTTGTACCTCTGACCTGCACCTCCAGCCCATTTTTTACTTTTTATCTGGGGACAGGATCTCGCTAAGTTATGCAGGATGCCTCTGGCCCTGAACTTGTGATCCTCCTGCCTCCACCTCCTAAATGGCTGGGATTACAGAAATGCGTCATCACACCCAGCTGTAGCTTGCTTTGGAACAGCACCAAACACTAGAGACACCCCAAGTGTCCATCACCAGGAAACTAGATAGATTATAGTATTTTCAGACAGTGGAAAACTACTCAGTAATGAGAAGGAACAAACCACTAATACGTGCAATAACACAAACAAATCTCAAAACCGTGTTGAACCAAAGAACCACACCGTAATGCGTACATTGATCCCTTTGTTATATCCATGGATGGTGTATTCGTGTATTCAGCCAGCCTCAGAAAAAAAATTTTTTTAATTGTGTCTGGATCTGGGCTTGGTGGCACACACCTGTAATCTGCTGAGATTGGTGGAGGATGCATTTGAGGCCAGCCTGGACTACATAGCTAGATCTAGTCTCAAACTCCTACCCCCAAAAAACCTGTCTGATTTGAACATGTACAGAATTTTTCTTGCTGTTATTCCCTAAATAATACAATATAACAGCAACTACTTGCATAGCATTACATTCTTTTAGGTATTATAAGTGATCCAGAGATAACTTACAGTAGACATGTCCAAACTGCAGCCCATGGGCCAAGACAGCTAGCAATATAGCGCCACAAAATCTTGTAATGGCATATGTTTTTAATTTTTATTTTCTGTGTCCCCCTCCCTAATTATGTATGCATTAACTGTATTACATAATTTACGTCCAGCCCGAGACAATTCCTCTTTACTCAATGAGGCCAGAAGGTTGGACAGCCCTGGTTTAAAGTATACAGGAGGATATGTGTAAGTTATTTGCAAACATGTGCCATTTTGCCATTTTATGTAAGGGTCTTGAACATCTATCGATTTGGGTATTATGAAGTGATTTCTGGAATAAAATCTAAATGGACACCAAGGGACCACTATATATATTATATCATTCCACTCATGAAACCCTAGAATAAGCAAAACTATTCTATGGTGACAGAAAATAGCAGTTGCCTGGAGGTAGGAATGGAGATGGCAGAGGTGCATTTGAGTGGAGCATGGCAGTGATGTGCTGAGGTGGGCTTGTCCTGGTTCACAAAAACTTGTGACTCTCTCTGCCCAGCTCTGCTTTCACACTGATAACTTGAGATTGACCATATGGGAGGATTTTACACCATCGAGGTCAACAATGGCTATAAATCAGAGCCTTTTCCTCCAGGGAGACAGCGTTGAATTTTTGTCAGCCCACCACTGGGCATGAATGACATTGCTGGGGCGAGAAAACATTCCATCTTGACAAGGGTGTGGGTTACACAGGCGTTCAAGTTTGTCGAAATTGAACAAATGAGAGTGGGCTATGACTCAGTGGTAGAGCATTTCCCTGGCAGGCACGAGGCCCTGGGTTTGATCTCCAGCACTGCAGACAAACCAAAGAAATTGATCAACTTTTATACTTAAGATTTATGTGTTTTACTGCTTTTGATACTTCAACTTTAAAATGTAAAAGGTATATATAAATTAAAAGGACAGGTGAATGTGTGCCATCTGAGGCCTGGCACATGGGACCTGATGCACCCGATTGGGTCCTAGTTCAAAGGAGAGGTTGGGAGCCACTGGTCAAGCCTGAGAGGCACAGGGTTTACTTTTAGATAGTAACAATAATGTTAATGTCAGTGAAAGTAAGAAAGGAAGGATGTCTTAGGACCAACTCAGGAAAGGCTGTGGTCACTCTCAGAAGTTTGGCCCATGCTCTGGGGACAACGAGGGGTAGGAAAAGGACCTGATCAAAACCAGCAGGGATTCATGTCCTTACAGAGGGGAAAGACTGGTTCACTCAAGATGAAGCATGAGTGGCACTAGGGTGGACTGAAAACTGGAAAAATGACAAAGCAGAACCAAAGCAGGAGGGAGGGGCTTGGAGGTGAAGCCTGGTTCGTGCATAGAAATGATGGTTGACATGAATGGAGGGCTGGCCCGAGGCCAGAGTAGAGTGTTATTATCAATTCCATCCTGAAGCTGGAGAAACTGAGGCACCGAGCACTTAAGTAACTTGTACAAAGGCTAGTATCTTTTTTTGAAATTATTGTTTAACTAGTAGTCGGGTGTAATTTACATACATCTCAAGTGTTCAGTTTAAAGAGTTTGGGAAAGTGTTTCTCCTATGTAACCTACACCCCTATCATGATATAGAACACTCCCATCTCCCCCAGAACTTCCACTGGGCCCCTCCCACTCAAGCCTTGTCACTCCTTGGCCCAGGCATCGCTGATCTGCTTCCGGTCACTCCAGTTGGTCTGGTATAAATGAAATCACATAGTCCATGTTCTTTTATGCTTGCAGCTATAGCACCTATGGTGTCTGATCCTGGCAAATCTCGGAAGTTAAGCAGGGTCGGACCTGGTTAGTACTTGGATGGGAGACCACCTGGGAATACCAGGTGCTGTAGGCTTGGGAGACGGACCTGGGAACCCACTCCCAAAAATCAATCCACCATTAAAAACCCTATGAATAGCAGAGAAGCACTGACAATAGTGTTTCCCCTGTTGTATTTAGGGTTGCTATGAGTCAGATACCAACTCAATGGCACCTAACAACAACAACAACGAGAAAGAAAGACCATGACCTACTGTCAGGTATTGGCTTGCTTCCCACATTGCTTTTTCTGCTCAGGATTATTTGAGCTTTTCCATGTCTTTGGTCCTTCCCTATGAATGTTAGGATTGTTTTTTTTCTATTTCTCTGAAGTATGCCATTAGAATTTTGATGGAGATTGTATTGAACCTGTAGATTGCTTTTGGTTGTGTAGCCATTTTCATAATATTAATTCTACCAATCCATGAGCAAGGGAGGTCTTTCCATCTTCTAGTGTCTTCTTTGATTTCTTTCTTTTGTGTTTTGAAGTTTCCATTGTGTAGGTTTTTTGGTTGCTTGGTTAGATTTATTCCCAGATATTTTTTTCAGGCTATTGTGAATGGGATTTTAGAAAACTAAAAATAGATCTACCGCATGATCCAGTTTGCCAGTTTTAGACATATACCCAAAGGAATCCAAGTTATCATACTGTAGAGACACCTATACTTTGATGTTCATTGAAGCACTGTACATAATTGCAAAGATATGGAATCAGCCCAGATGTCCATCAACAGGTGAATGGATGACAAAACTGTGGTATATATACACAATGGAATGTTATTCAGCCATTAAGAAGCATGAAATCATGTCATTCACAGGAAAATGGATGGTACTAGAGATTATCATTTTAAGTGAAATCAGCCAGGCACAGAAAGACAAATACTGCATATTTGCACTCATATGTAGAAGCTAGATTTATCCTAAAATAAAAAATATATACATATATATTTATATGCAAGACAAGAAAATACAAGGGGAGCCACCTAGAGGGGGGATGGAATTAGTAATGGGGCTGAGGCAACATGAGGAGGGTAATGAGGAAGAGAACAATTACAAAATACACATTCAACTATGTAATCCACAAGAAAGAAAGAAAGAGAAAGAGAAGAAAGGAAGAAGAGAAAAGAGAGAAGAGAAGAGAAGAGAAGAGAAGAGAAGAGAAGAGAAGAGATAATGACCTGAAGGGAAATCCATATATTCTTACTCTATCCTATTCTTAAATAGGATTTCTGGAAATGTGGCAAAGAAAGGGCTGTGGAAACTTTGTGGCTTAATTGCGGTAGCCCTGCAGTGACAGCAGTCTCTGTGCCGGGACCTACTTGGAGTTTACACACTGAGAGGGGGAAAGGACAAAGGAACCAAGGTCTTATTTCACAGTCAGGCCATGAAGACGTGGAAGGGGCCTTTGCAAAATCAGAGCTGGCAAAACGCTGTTGATAATCTGCATGTTTTATTTAAAACAATGTGGTATCTCAGGCCCTGTTGAACTTCCACCTTTTGTTTTCGGAACTCTTGTTTTTATTTGGTTTCTAGAAATCCCCCAAATAATTCAAATGCCAACGAAAATCTGCCTTTTATGGTCATTTCTGAAGTCGTAGCATGGCCACAGAAGGAAGCCATCTTCTTTAGCCCAGGATGTGGACATTCTGCTCCCCTGCAGCTCTCCCGCCACACTGGCTGAGCGGCAGCGGCTCTCCTTCCCAAAGCGTCTTCAGAGGCAAATCCTCCCACACAATTGTGACCAGTGATAAGGAAGTGTGTTTCTGATGGAGGGGAGAGTGTCACTGTGCTTCTCAACCTATGAGGAATTGTGACACCCACTTCCCTGTTATCTTATATCTGGCTGCTCCTTGGCTCTTGCAAGTACTTGTTTAACACATTTTTTAAATCAAAGGAAATTAAAAGTGATTTTTTTTTCTGTGTGTGCTCGAGACTGAACTCAGGACTGAGCTAAATCTCCAATGCCCTGAATGATTTTTTGAGAACCTCAAAGTGTGGCTTAAAGAGGAGACACCAAGCAATATGGCCACTCAACATTGGCAATTAGGGCCAAACAATAGGCCTGATAGGCAACTGTGTAGGGCCCTTTCAGACTCAACCCTTACAGGATTTAAAAATATACCCCGGGCCTGTAAGGCAAACAGAGAGTTACTGTATGACCCAGCAATTCCACACCTAGATAGATATCCAAAATAATTGAAAAAAGGAGTTTCAACAGTTTTTGAATAAATGTTCATTGCAGCTTTACCTACAATAGCCCCAATGGTGGGAATAACCCAAATGCCAATCAAGTGATGAATGGAAAAACAAAATATGATATATTTACCCAGTACAATGCCTAACAGCTGTACCACTGTGACATCCGATCCCATCAGATCTGGCAAGCTAAGTAGGGTTGGGCCTGGTTAGTCCTTGGATGGGAGACCACCTGGGAACACCAGGTGCTGCAGACTTGGGAGAAGGACCCGGCAACCCACTCCCCAAAACCAATCAGCCATTGAAAACCCTATGAATGGCAGAGAAGCAGTAACAATACTGTTTTGCCTGTTGTACACATGCTTGCTATGAGTCAGACACCGACTCGAGGGCACCTAACAACAACAACAATAGCAACACAGTACAATATTATTCGGCCCAAATAGGAATGCAGTACTGATACATGCTGGAACATGGATGATCCTTGGAAATAGTATGTTAGGGGAAAGAAGCCAGGCACAAAAAGGCTACCTCCTGTGTCTATTTGTAGAAAATATCCAGAATAGGCAAATTTGTAGTGGCAGGAAGCATATTCGTGGTTGCTGGGGAGCTCTTTGGGGAGCAATTGCTTAATGGATCCAAGTTTTCCTTGTGAGGTGAAGAACATGTTGGGAGTTAGAGAGAGGCAGTGGTCATACAAATGTGAATGTACTGAGTCCACTGAACTGTCCATGTGAAAGTCACGAAGATAGTGAATTTTGTGGCTTGTCTTTTACTGCAGAGTAAAAACTGACCCAGTTGGGCTGTTCTGTCTGTTGAGTGCTATTTCCCAGCTGCTCCTGCAGTGGAGGCAGGAACTCAAATAAAATGCTGGGTGCCACACAGCACAGGTCCTTACTAAGTCTCCCAAGCAGGGGACTGGGGCACGGGCAGGTAGGCGGGCACGTCTGTCCGATCAGATCTTCTGTCTCGCAGAGTAACTGCTTGCCTCTACAGTGGGGAGAAGGCATGTCCAGCTAGGGCTAATGACCCTAGGTTTGGCTCCAGGATAGATAAGAGTCAAGTGAACCCTGTTCTCCAGGCCAGCACTGAGGGCAAAGGCAGGGCTGGGCGTGGAGGCCCCAGGTAAACTCAGAAGCCTGGTCCCCACTACAGCTTCCACCCCCAGCCTCTTGACCAGCCTGCTGCTAAGTATTCTGATTGCAGCCCAGCATTTTAAAGAGGAAAGAAAAAAATCCAGTTTATTTGAAAATTTGTGTATCTTTTCCTATATGCAGACTTTTTCCTGTACTCTGAGTAGAACTGAAAGAGGGACTGACTAAGGAGAAGGAAGAGGGCAAAGGGAAGAGCCTAAAGAAAAATAAGAAAGAATGTAAAAGAAAAAAATACAGCCAGGCTTGAGGGTGCACACCTGTATTCCCAGTGACTCAGGAGGCAAAGGCAGGAGGATCACGAGTCTGAGGCCAGAGGCAGCCTGTGTACCTTAGTGAGATCCTATCTCATGATAAAAATTAAAAATGGGAGGGGGTGCAGCTCCATGGTAGAGCGCTTGGAAAGCACATATGAGGCCCTGGGTTTAACCCCCCAGTACTAGGAAAACAAACAAACAAACAAACAAAAAACCCCAGGAACTGACAACCTATAAACCATGTAGGACCTGGACATGGGGTCAGTAACCATCAAAGTGGGCTTTTGGGTTTAAAGAAAAACAGTTTCTTCTGAAGACATCATGACGGAGTTTCTAACCTACATCCTGACATGACAAAGAAATGAAATCTTCCTTGTCAATTTGTCCTGGTCAAAAAGGAACTAAGCCAGGCATGGTGGCTCACACCTGTAATCCCAGTGGCTTGGGAGGTGGAGGCAGGAGGATCACAAGTT